>CALNXK010000001.1:3567500-3595000 GCA_942486035.1 Porites lobata | reverse complement strand
TTTTCAGGCGTTTACGTTTTTATGGTAAAACAAATTTGCTTTCACTGGTCTAAAATTAGAGATATCCAGGACATGGAAGTCGTTAAGACATGTAAACTGGCGTGTGTTAACCAGCGAAAATCACTCATAATTACTCTGAAACGTGGAACGGGGACCCAGTCTTTCAATGTGTGCAAATTTTCTTTCGTGGGGGTCACTAGCGGAGTAACTAACGTATTAAATCAATCGCTTTCTTGACGTGGTAAAAATGTGCTATTATGCTACCTCGTATGTCATCGCAGTAAGGGAAATGCGAGACCTTTTCATAAACCTTGGGTGCCTGTTAGTAAAATAGAGTTTGCATCCAGAATGCCACCATTCTAAAATATTCATTATTCACATTCAAAGACAGTACACGCCTGGGTGCAGGTTAGAATATATTATTCAACAATACTCATACTCATCACTACTTCAGTACTTGGGCGAATCGCCAGTTAAAACTATAAATTAATATCCCAAATTCAATCATAGCTGGCATGTAAATGTAGTTAGCTAGAAACTCGGAGGTGCAAAAGAAGAGGTTTGTTTTGAAGAATCTAATGCTTTAGTTGGCCGCTAAACGCAGTCAGTTATGTCACTGTACTCCAATGAACCATGTTTCCCCTACGTATATGATTATTGTTTACATCAAGTTAAAACTTCCTTGATTCCATAGCTTTTCAGCTGCCTTCTATCACTCCAGTTAGCCCCTGTCGTTAAGAGGAAGAGAAGCTTTCTAAGACCTCTCTAATTTCCAGTCCGACGTTTAAATGTACTTTGAGCGACACAAAAGTTTGTTTTGTCCAATTTAAATGGTGACATTCAGCCATGGCGGAACAATCGAGACACGCCAAGGAGTATACCCGAAGTTCGCATCCTACGCAGGAGGTAACTGAGGTAAAAGTAAAATCTTTGGTTTTTTTACTGTCAAACAAGCAAATGCTCAGAGCTTCAATGATTTTTTGAATAACGTTGTTGCACTGAATGTTAGGAGAAATCCAATTAGATGGAACCGCCAGCCACTATGAGTTTTTTTACCGACTTTGACTCGACGCCTGTGGCTGTCTATATGACCTCTCTATATCCTTGCGGTATTTATCAGTAAAACGACGTTTTCAGTGTTTAGCTCTTAATTGTTTTTAACATTAACGTGAACAAAAACATTTTTTCATTAAATTGCTACTTTGTATTTAAAATAGACTCTATTGATGAAACTACTTTTAAAGCACTGGGTAAAAAAATTACCAACTTATTGAGATGTGTATTTCATTATACATAACGTCTTTTTCTCTCTTCTCAAGGATGAGCAGCATTTGTTAGTGAATGATATTGGACTTACCAACTTGGGACAAAATATCAAAGCAGCAAAATCGACTGTACCTCACAAGGTAAAGCCAAAACAAAGAGAAATAAACAATTGACGTATATCTGCATGCAGCATCTGGCTGTAAGAAAGTATTAACTATGATATTGTGCACTTTGCCAGAAATATATCCATGAACATAGTCTTCAAGACAGGCGACCTATCATTACTTATACAAATGTTTAAAGAGACAACAACAAGATTCAAGCACGTTTATTGTTCCATTTATCATCCAAAGACCTTTGTATTTTGTGGCGTTTGCACATTGTTTGTATTGAACAAAGATATATCAGAAGCGCCGAATGATAGTAGGCTTCAACATTCCATTAGAGGTAACGCGGTGTTATGAAAACGATGCATATAGATTAAAAATGGTTCTCCCACTTCATACCTGCTTTTATCGCCAGTTGTTAATGTTTAACCACTGCTAACAGATTCTGAGAACATCAGTAGAGTGCTAAATTCTGGGTGTCTTTGTGCTAAGAAAATCAGCTATTTCTAATGCTTGCCAGTACCAGTTGTACCCTGCCAGCAGAGTCGGATCAGAGTCGGATCCAAGCGACTCTGCTAGCAAGGTATAGCAGTTGCTACTCTAACGAGACATTTTGAAAGGCAGCTTTAAAGCGAATGGCACCTTTGCTCACTCATAAACAGTCCGCAAACAATTTTTGTTCACTCCTTCATTTTTCAACGGTTACATTGCGCCAGTTTCGGCGATCTGGTCAGGCCTGGGGTTACTTTTTCCCTCGGACTGAATAAGCTTATGCTACGATTCGAATTAAGGGATTTTGTCCTTTATGCTTCAGATTTTTGTGGCTGCTGTTACCATTGCTAAATGGACCATGATTCCTTTTTATTTGTCATTTGTTTTATTCATCAAAAGTCGGTTAAAACTTCCGAAGGAGAATCACTTTAGTCGTAGTGAAACTCTTTATCGGGAATGAAAGCCCTGCGAGCCAACACTGAGGATCGGTTTTTTGAACGAAATCTCTTTCTTAGTGGGTTAGTTAAAGAAAATAAGTGCCTTTGTAGTCTACTCCATATGTTTTCATGAAACTGTTCACGATAACAGTGCGTGCGGTTAGATAAAAGCGCTGGACAAAATGAAAATGTCTTAGAACGAGGTTTTGTTAAACTCTGTCTAAAATCCGTTAACATAAATAACTGGCCCTCAGAGACTTGGATCCTGAAACCGTGTCCTCGAGTGACGAGAAGTCAAGTAAAACCACAAACAAACAACTCTCGTCTGGTTCATTAAAAGTTAAGCAAGCAGCCAAATTACAGGGCTACAGTGATATATGTGGACAAATATCGTGGGTTCTTTTTCTTGTATGAGAGTCTGCCATTCAAAACAGTTTGAAGAGAGCTCTTACAGTCCGGAAGAGTTTGGGTAAATTTTAAATCTTTCTGTCAATTGAGAGATTAATTCCAAGTCTTCATTTTCATCGAAAGAAGTGTTCTGTTAGGAAGAAATAAGGATTGATTTTGTCTTTACAGAATCTTTCAAAACTGAATTTTTTTAAAAAAAATAAACGTTCAAAGTCGAACTTGGGCTACCGAGTTATCATGAAGAAAATATTATTCCAGAATGTATTCAAAATTTATAGTTATGAGACTTTGTTCTGATTTAATTATAACTCTTATAAAGTGTTCAATAACTCTGAATAACTTCTAGTACATTAAGACAAAATAACTTTCCTTCGTGATTAGCTGAAAGGAAGTCTAACGAACCATAATTCCTATACGTAATGATTGCTTACAATATAAGACAGGAACTTCATTCAAAACTTCCTTCTCTGATCCTTCGGACGTTAAACTTCACCGTTTGAGTAGAGAGTACAGGGTCTGGAAGGGGTGTCGCGTGATCCGTGAACTGACCGTTAAAGGGACAGTGTCCCGATTTCTTCAAAAGACAATGAATTGTCATATTGACTCGACAAAAATTATACTATGATTTCATGGCACTAGTTTTTCTAAACATCTAGGGCCTGTTTGTTTGATTCTGTCGGCCGTAGGGAGGTTCATTTAAAAGTTCACTAACGCGTCGTTGCAAAACATTCTGCTTCACGAAGCTTAATTCCACAAGATCTCCTCAGTCACATCAACGTCTCAATGGTTTCTTTCTGACACTCTTTATTGTTGCTGTTTCATTTCTGTGTATTCCATTCACAATTATCTGAGCTCGTATGGAAGCTAGTAGAAGAAATAAGCCTTCAATCGGCATCAAAGCGCTTCCCATCTTTTGGTCTTTCAGCAAACGGCAATAAAAGTAACGCCAAAAAATCCCGATTTCGCCCAAATCGAAGCTTAACGGGAACAATATATCATTGATCTGTAATCCAGAGAAGTTTTAGTATAGTATTGAACTCGGCCAAGCGCGATGCAAACGGATTTTTCAAGGTTCTCTTACTGTCCTCGCATGTTTTGATTTCGCGACAGTTTGGTGCATGCGCAGTAACGGGATACTGAATCGGGAAAACTCATGAAATACAGTCGTTATTCGTGAATTATATATTCACAGTGACGCGTGATCCTCTAAAATTGTAGTCTGTGAATCGAGATTTCTACCGATAAGACAGATGTAAGTGTCGTGACAAGGGTTCGAAGTTTAACCATGTAAGAGTAAAAAAATTGTAAAGCTTCGATTTTATAGCAATAAAATTCATTGCCAGTCAGCTTTGTAGTGGTAAAACAAAAAGCAAAGAATCGCCAGTTTGATCAACATACTTTTTGTTTCCTTCCCATCACGAGGTCATTAAAACCAACTCTTGCCTATAATAGTCCAGAAACCAATAAGAATCGATGATGGACTTGATAAGTTCGTCACCTAATCACGTGATTCGTGAAAAGGTAACGTGACTCGTGAATGTACGGACATTTAACTCGTGATTCGTGATCCAAACCACCTCTTCCAGACCCTGATAGTACTGTGGGCCTGTAACGATAAAAGGAATCCTTTTTTGGTTACTGTTTCTCTTCATAATTCTTTCTTTTTTTTAATGAACTTAGTTTCAGAGGTAGAAAAGTTTGCCTTGGCTAGTCAGTAAAATGAGTAAATGTTGTCATTTAGCCATGCATCACAGAATCACAACGCTTCAAGGAGCTTGCTTCGCAAGTCGTACGAAGTAATCCCATCTACAAAGGGTGAAGCTCAAATAAAGTAAACTTTTGACTCACTTAACTGTTCAATTAACTGTTTTATACAAGAAAACAGGACTACAATGATTTTCTTAGTTTAGTTCAGTGTTGCCCTTATTTATATGAAGGGACTAAAGCTAAAGCTGTATCGATATCCAAGCGTCATGCTTCTGCTCACACACTGGACATTTATCCCTAAAACAGGCCGAATCTTCACCATGGGTATACGGAACCTTTAAGAAGAAAAGGTGCAGTCGCTATATTCCTTGTAAAAAGAAACCAGACCGGTGAGTAATTAATGATAAAAAACGATACTTTGTAGATTCTATAGTTGTTTACAAGAATTACACATGAGTGTTGCCAAAGAACAACAAATGGACCAAGAAAACAGACTTTCATGATATGGGCTGCCTCATTTATGTATCAGTGGATTACTCTGAATCAGGAATAACTCTTGGGAATAGCCAAATTCAGAAAAAACAATTGATATTATGCAACGATTGATATAAATTGTCCGCATGCCATGGTGTTTTTTCCACCGGGATTAAAAAGCTACGTACCAAATAAAAAGAACTATTAATAATACACGGTACGATGTGAAAGTAGTGCTGAAAAGGTTTGGTTTGAATAACTGAGACTCAAAAGTTAGAACCGTGTGTACTAAATAAATTATAGTACATTGTGGAATTACTTCTCAAAAGATTTCATTTAAGTGGTACCATAGCATTATGACCAATATTCATGTCCGTAAATATACTGAAAGAGAATAGGCGAAACATTTGACTTCTAAATGTTAAAAACAAGTTAAGCAGGCTAGAAGAAACTGAAACATAATCAGCAAAAATGACATCATGATTTAACGATGATAATTTTTTTTATATTTTTAGTTGCGGTTGTGGTCGTTCAAAGGTCTCCCATGGTAACGAAATAACAGGTGGACCAACGAATAGATTAACAGAACCTGGACAGGCAAGTAGAACTGAGTCAAATGTCGCTTGTATGAGGGTACCAGTCTCTCTTCTCCGCAGTGGTTACCGCAGTAAAAATATAAGCGCGGAGGGAGGTGGGGAGGGGGTGGGGGGAAGAGAGCTCTCCTTCCCCTTCCCATCGTCCCTTACGCGATTTCTTTTTCCCTCTCCCCAGCCTCGCCGTGACACAAACAGGACTATACGGAGGAGAGAGGGCCACGAGTTCAATTTTTGCAATTGTTTGGGTGTATAGTATTAGTTCTGATGTGTTTCATGGTTGTTCTAACAATCAATCAGGAAACTAGCGCCATTGAATGGAAAGTATCCGAGCACACAGAAATAGACGGACCGACGGATGCTTTCGGCCAACTTGAATTTACAGGAGCTGGACAAGCAAGTAGAGCTAAGGTAAGCTTAGACTTAATTCCATGTCTATCACGCTAACACAAGGCAAATATAAATATGGAGGCTGTTTTTATTTCTCATTATGTACACTGATCATTGGCGGATTTTGGACTTAAATTTATACCCTACCGTAGTAAAATGGAGGATAAGTTGTACACTTTAGGGTTTGGGCTCGACAGAGATTAGGGAGCTTAAGCATGAACATTTTGACCGAGCTACGGACGTCATTGTTCCTACACTTCTTCCTCTTCGTCTGCTTTAGTATTTACGTCAATACAAGATTTGTCCGTGACATTTTACCGTTGAACCCGATAAATATGGACGACACCATGGTATTTCCCCTTGGCCGTCCGTATTAACCAGGTTCCCGCGTGACTGTTTTTGAGGACGATCCGATATGTTTTTGTGACTGCAATTGTAACTCTGTAAAGCTTCAACAAACTCGCTTCAGATTGATGAAATCTTATGTTCGCTAGTTCTTATCATGGTTTTGTTTTTTTTTTGGGTAGTTCATTCGCATTTCTGATGACACTGATCCTGAGGATATTCTGCGCCTTTTACAAGGGGAATGGAAGTTAGAATCACCCAAACTTGTCATCTCTGTTACTGGTGGAGCAAAAAACTTTGTCATGCATCCAAAATTAAAGGATTTGTTTCGACAGGGATTGTTGAAGGTGCTTAATTGTGTAAAGTAAATCATCAATACACATAATCATTGCTGGAAATGTCATGATAAAATAGTGTTTAGATTCAGACTGCTATTCAAGTCTGAAAGTAAGACAATGTTTACACTATGGCGGATAGCTTTACCTGACGCCACGAAAAGCTTTCCAGTATAGTGTGAACATATCCTTAATTAGTAAAATCCAGCAAGTGGTCTATTATCAGTGCTGCGTTCTGATTGGTTGAGCTACTACTGGGCTATATGTTATAGCCTACTAGTAGCGAAAAGGGCCGGATTTTTGGCGGCAAAAAAGGATTAATGTCTTGCTTTAAGTTGTTTTGTCTCGATATTTTTGACCAACTAGTTGGATTTTACTAAGACAATTATTCCTCTCGCCCCCATGGCCTCTGAGTCAATAGTCCATTCGACCTTCGGCCTCATGGGCTATTGACTCAGAGCCCATTCGGGCTCAAGGAATAATTGTTAAAGATATCAGTCCGAAGGGTGCCCGAACATAAAAAAGAGAAAATTTAAGAAGAAGGAGAAGAGGCTTCTTTTCTAAACTACTACAAATTGACCTCTAAAATATTACAAAAAGAAATAAAAGGAAAAGGATCACTAAAGAGGACTTCGTTTGAATGAGCCATAATGAGCCATAAGATTTCATCTTAAGACTCAAAAGTTATAACTTAACGTGCTAAACAAATAGTACCAGACTGCAAAATTATAACTAGAAATACATACTGGATAAATAGTACTATGTGTAAGTACTACTAAAGAAGTATCATTTGAATGGTCAATGCACTGGATCTGGTCTGCAGACTCAAACGTTAGAGCTACATACTAAGTGAATAGCACCATATGAAAGTACCTGCTAAAGAAGTTGCATTTGAATGGTCACCCCATAGGATTTCATTTACATAGTCAAAAGTTTACCCTGGGTGCCAGAGGCTTTTCATGCGCGGTTTTCGGTTTCGGTCAAGTCTTAAAAAGTGACCCGCGGGTGACCCTTCGCCGCTCGTGTCAGTTCGGCCTTCGGCCGAACACAAGTCGGCCTATGCGACCGACAAAACGAAGCTCCCTGTCGCACGCGAGAAAAAACCTCTGGTACCCAGGGTATCAAAAGTTAGAACTTCATACTAAATAACTAGTACCACGTGAAAGTACTGCTGAAGAGGTTTCATTTGAATGGTCACACCATAAGATTTTATCCACAGACTCAAAACCTAGATCTACAGTCCAAGTTAATACAAACTTGAATGATATATGAATTTTATAAAATTGAACTGCTAAACTACGGGGTGAAGAAATGAATGAAGAAATCATCACAGTAAATACGCAACTTAGGGAAATTTCATTTAATATGACAAGGGGGGCGGGGGGGATGAAGATATTGAGGGGGGCTCCGAAAATTTTTAGACACCCGAAGGGGGGGCTCTGAAAAAATTGTTGCGCTAGGAGGGGGGGGCTCCGAAAATTTGTATACTTCAAAACCAACACATGACATCATCATACAGATCGGATGGTTTTCAACTCAACAATTTAATGACCTGTGCAACTCAGCTATATCACGTGGTTTACAGATATAACAAATGTAATCTCAGTAATTATTACACTCTTGTTCATCCTAAAAATGCTTTAGAAAATTTTATCACAACTGTATCTCAAGTTTGTCATAGTATAAACCATTGAAGACAATAACGGTAAATATATTTGATACAGTCTAGCGATCTTTTTTCAGGGGAGCAAAGGAATTGAAGGAGGAGGGGGAGGGGGGGGCTCTGGAATTTTTTCGACTACCAAGGAGGGGGCTCCTAAAAAATTGAACCGCTAGCGAGGGGGGCTGCTAAAATTTCAAGCTTCGAGTTTCAATATCTTCATCCCCCCCTTACCCTTGTCATATTAAATGAACTTTCCCTTACTATGTAGTTGCGAAAAGAAAGCATAATTAAATTCAGGCTTGACCTTAAGTAGTCTTCTCTTCATATATTTCTTTACCAGGCAGTTGAATTATGGGAAACTTAATATTTTTATCATATAACTAGCTCCTAGTTGGTTTGATAGCTTAATTGGTTAGAGTACTGCACCGGTAACGCATCCCGGGTTCCAATCCCGGCAAGCCTGAACTTTTTCACCGTTTCTTCTGTGATGATCTTCTCTGAATTAATTTAATATACTCGAACTTCCCCTAGCCTTTTCCAGGCTCTCCGTTAGTGGGGATGACGGATAAGTAAAAGGCAAGCGAAATTGTGAGCGCGTAATCTGGGAAAAGGGGGCGGTGGCTGAAAAAAGGAATGGAGAGAGAGGAAGGGAGACGACCTTCTTTTCTCAACTTTCCTCCCGTTTTATTTTCGTGTTTGCGCTTTCTCAATTTCTTGGCCCCGACTAACCCAGCGCCTGGAACAAGTTAAACCTCCCCGAGCAACCATTCAAAATTAGAGGATTTCTTGGTCTCTTATGAAAAAGGCAGAGAATCTATCGGAAACAATTTACTTTTCAAAGTTGTCACAGAAAGTTCTTCGTGTACTCTGGGTAGCGTAGTATCTACAGTGGACAAAAAAACGCCGCAACATTCATCAAGTGGTCGCTTACAAGAGGTGAAAAACAATAGAAAACTATAAGACTGTCAGACCAAAGAGTGGTCGAGGAGGCTTATAGGAGGTGATCGTTTACGAGAGTTCTAACTATAGAGCTTTCACGCGGGGAAAATTTCGGTGTTTTGACTTCGAATACATGTACACAAAGTAAAGAAAAATAAGCGTAGAAAGGCTGCATCCATATTAATAACTTCCTAAACTTAACTGTTAACCTCTCTTCAAAATTTTTTGCACAGGCAGCCACGACCACTGGTGCATGGATTATAACAGGGGGAATAAACACTGGCGTAATGCGTCACGTAGGAGAGGCAGTAAAGGGTCATACTGTAATGTCACGAGGGGCAATGCTCACAGATAAAACGCCTCAGGTGCACTTGATCGGAATCGTTCCATGGGGCATTGTGGAGCACAGGTCTGAGTTGACTGGAACGGTAAGAAGCATTTTAAAAGGCACTTAGTAGCGCACACGAGGAAGATATTATGTTCGCCTGTCTCTTGAGCGTGGAACAACAACAACAAGTAGTCTTTAAATAGGAAACAGACTTTACAATAGTGAGAGGCCCTGTGAAAGAAAAAAAAAGTTAAATAAATAAATAAATAATGGTAATAAAAGAAACAACTGGGAAACTAAAAACATAAATTGAAGCTAGCTGGTCTAAACTATCCTGAATTTCCGACAGGTCCAAGAATAATAAAGTGGAAGTATGCATGACCGCGTTGGAAAACTATTTCAAACTTTAAGGCAACCTTTTCTTAGGAACGGTATGTCTTTAACTCTTATGAGCAAAGCTAACGAGAGTCAGTTGACAGCTATTTCAAAGCCAAGGGTTCCAAGAAGCAGCCACATGGCAGCAAAAACAAACAAGAAGAGAAACGTTTCCCTACCTGGAATTAAGACGACTGGCAAAGAGAGGTACAAAAATTGTGGTACCCAACGCAAACGAAACGAATCCCCGGAATACAACCGAAAACACGGTCACAAATAGAATCATTTTGAAGCGTGTGTATGGCCAAGAAGAAAGATGAGGTTAATCCGAGTTAAACACTTACAAGAAAGCCACGACAGCTCAGTTTCTCAAACTCTCATTTCGTATATAGAGTCCTGTGTTTATCGATTGCTTGCAGGCTTAGCTTTTTTTGTGAACACAATAAGCTGGAAACCATGTTTCAATGTCAGCTAGACTCAGGAGCGACTTGTAATGTACTCAACTTTATACAATGATGTGAATGCTACGCGCGCTGTGATTGGTCGTTGCCCATGATCTATCAGAGTGCAGATACATATAGATGACGTCACGGGAAAGTTTGTTCAACATGGGGCGCCATTTTGAAAATGTTCGTGAGATTATTTCGGATTAAAGCAAGCGAAAGCCTCGAAAAAAGATGAGCAGGAGCTATTTACAAAGAAGAAAAATGGAGAAACGGGGACAAAAAGAGCTCTTGAGTACTTAAAAATCCCCAAAACTACAAGAAATCTTCACAACAGTTGCCATCGTGTGTCATAGCTGCGAGAGACTCGCTGTTTTGCAAAATGTTTTCGCCATTATTCTGTGTTTTGAGCAAGAAAAGAAGTTGAAAACTGAACTTTTCGAAGAAACTGTATACAAGTAAGATAAAGAAAAAAAGAAGAAGCAGAGACGAAAAGTAGCGCTTGGGACTTAAAAAATGCCTAAACTAGCACAAATCCTCGAACAGTCAAGCGGTACGAGGCAGGTATGTGTATCGGTCTATTTTCTTTTCTGATCATTGTATAGATCGTAGAGGACGTCAAAATGTGGTAAAAACATCAGTGACACACTCGCCTGCGGCTCGTGTGCCACTTCTTTGTTTTTACCACATTTTGACGTCATCTGCGATTTATTACTGAACAGACGCACGGCAACATGGAATCTATTTGTTAAATAGAGACTTTTCGATTATCAAGCAAGAAAGCAACCCTCCCATGGAAAGAGGCAAAACCTAGCTTAAGCTATTTCACGGCTGCCTGACGCCTGTTGTCGAAGTTCTTCTGCAAGTCTCACGTGGTGGAAGCTCGCATTTTCCGAAGTTTCAAGTCTCTAGCGAAACAAATAAGACTTAACTGTCATCTGCAGAAACCTTTCAAAAGTTGGAACTTCTCAAGTTACCATCTCAGGCTGAAGTTCTTGTCGTGTATGACAAAACAGCTCTCTTGACAGTTTAAAGTATACGGCTAAAAGATTATTGGCGATGTCTTCAAAGGTCTTGGACATATCGGTTCAGGTTCAGCTTTGTACTTAATCTCTCAACAGTTCTAGCACGGCAAAGCTCTAGATGTAGCCCTAAAGAATGAATGAAAGCAAAGCTGACAGATCTAGAAAGAAACCCAAAAGTATAGAATGGATCAGTAATGTGGTAGTGGCAACCAAGCCCGGTAAAATCCGAATATGCTTAGACCCTCAAGAACTGAACAAGGTAATTCAGCGTCCTAAATACCTAATTCCTACACTTGAGGAACTGTTACCTATTGTAAGCTGTCCAAAGACAGAATCTTCAGAACGCAAAACGAGAAAGATGGCTTTTACCAAATCAGTCTTTACGAAGCCATCAGCAAATTAACAAAGTTTTGGATGCAATTTTCCGCTATCGCTATCTCCGCATGCCCTTTGGAAGCCTTGCTCCAGAATATTTTAGAAAGTAACCTACAAAAGAAAAGTTCAGAGACAACATCATAGTTATGGTATTTGGCGAAAGGGAAGAGCAAGCAGTCCTTAAACCAGATCCTGATAAAGTGAAAGTTGTAGAGGAAATGCCCCAGCCAAAGTGCCAGCAGGAAGCTCTAATTCTCCTTGGTTTCATCAATTAACTCTCATGGTTTCTTAGACTTGCATAAGTATAGCACAGCCTCTAAGATTTAACAACTAAAGACGACACGTTCACATGGTCTTAATAGCATAAAGCAGCTTTCCAGAAAATTAAAAAGCTTGTAGTGAACCACCCCATACTCGAGTACTAATTGCAATGAAGATGTCATCTTCCAGTGCAGTGCCAGTGAAAGAGGTTTAGGCCCAGCTCTTCCATAGGCCGGTCAGCCGGTAGCGTTTGCTTCAAAGAAGTACACATCAACATAAGGAAGATACGCTTAAAGAAAAAGAGTGCCTTGCAATCGAGTTGCCAATTGCAGAGTCGTTGTTAAATTAAACCCATTGCGTTTTGACGTTCTCGTTGCCGTGGCAGCCGTCACATCTTAACTCCCAAATAAAAGTGGATAGCGTTCTTAAAACAGTCCCACAATGCAATTCGGGAGAAAACCAACCATAAAGGCTCAAGCCCCCACTTCAAAATGGCTAATCAGACTCTCTTGCCTCGAAACTATCCATATAGTTGACAAGAATAGTGCATACCACTATTCGTAGGCGACCACTTTGCAAATAACCTCATTCTCGCGCAGTCAAATACCGTTTAAGGTAATTCCCTTGTTTGGCACTGCGTACACACTACTGCGCATAATTTTGCGACTTCCAACATGACGGCGGTTCTTCTCGCTAGCACAAAAAGAGCAAAGCAAACAGGAACCGCATTTACAGAGCTTAAACTTTTATTCGCAATAATAATGCTGCAGATCGGCAGACAGCTTCCTGGTCTGCTATCGAAAAACAAGAAAATGAAAAAAATGTGCGTGATCCCGAAGTCTGCAGTGGCTTTTCACTTCGCGGCCGTCGAGTTGTGGAATTAAAGTATAAATATCCTGGCTGAGGCTTTGGATGGGGGCTGTAAAGCCTGTGGGGCAGCTATACGGCTCTCCAACAGCATTAACTAGACTGTGTCTGGCCTAGGATTGCTACTGTACATATGTTGTTCGGACTCCGAGAGTGGAGAGACGAATGTATTTGTCGAACAAATGAGAACCACCGGTAGCACCGGAACCACACGTCTTTGACGAAGTTTGCTGCTGAATTCACATTTTGCTGTATATACAAACCAAACAAGAGAACATATGGAGAATAGGAATTAGTTGTCTTTTCTTCAGGATTATTGCGTAAAAGAAAAAACAAAACGGACTCTATCTCACTGGAACACAGAACACCAGCGCTACAATATAGTCCAAAATAAAAATTCATAACCCCAAAATCTCACAAAACCTTGATTTACCTCATTCCTTGGTATTTGTTGTACTCCTTCTGTGTTGGCGATATCGAACCGATAAAAAGAATCGAAAACAAGCTGGATCTCGAGTGCATACTTCGAATACGATGGGCGCTATTTTGTATCTCGTCCCAGTCCGCGCCGCGCAAATTCTATATCCTGACTACGATCTCTAAACCATGTCCACCTTTCACGGCAGTTTGTGAGGAAACAAGCACCGTGACCCCCGACTTTCTTTTCAGTTATTTGCTAAGAACAGTCTACTAAAGAACATATTTGAAAAACAAAAAAAGTTTGATTGTAGAACATGACTTTTTGGGGGAAAATGGTTCCGTACTTGGTGTATTTGGGCCAAGGCGAGGACTTCAAGCTAACCACGGAACTTTCCCGAAAAAGTGCAATATCTCCACAGCTATGCAATAAAAAACGGCTTAAATCAAGCAATCCCGCTTATTTGAATAAAAGAAGCTTTATTTTCAAGATAAAATTTCGTGTGTTTCAAGTAACAAAGACTTAATTCTGTATGAAGGTGATTCGAATTTTTAACACGCAACCGATAAAAATAACCCAGTTTAAGAGCCTGCTGGCGCGTAAACAAGCACGGTGACTCCATATTTTTATTGCATTTTTTTACTGTTCATGTCATGAATGTTGATTATGCGAAGTTTCAAAAAAAAGGTTGATAGTAGAGCAATTTCACTCCCCAAATTTCATAAGCAAACGGTTTCCCTGTTTTCTGGAGGGAATCCTGTTTTTCACTTAGATATATAAAATTGTAATTGTAATTATACTAGAAATTAGTGTGGAGTTGTTTATCAAAATTAGTGAACACCTACACGAACAAAACTCGCAGATTCAAGCCAATAATAAATAAGCAACTGGTATGTTATGCCCGATTTATATGTTTCTCTTAAGAGAGCTTGATACATTTCCTTCAATTCAAGTAGTTAATAAAGAGTGGCTGCTCAGTTTATAAAGCAGTAGATAATAAACTCTTAATGACTGGTTCGAGAGAAACAGTTAATTTGTTTCCCCAGTATCCGCCTCGAGAAACATCGAGATTCGAGGGAAACAAAATTAACTGTTTCCCAAGGGAGAAGTCTTTAAGTGATTTGTTATACAGCAGGAAATCCTCGCTGTAACAACGGTCGACAATCGCGGGTAACAGTGCACTGTTACCCACTGACGTCATAGATTTTTGGCGGGTAACAGTTTCATTGTTGGATGTCATGTGACCTCGAAGTAACCAATGAGAGCGCGCACTGTTGGGGAAACATTTCCAGTTATATAACAATTATAATTAGTGGATTCATTTCGTTTGTGGCGTGTTTTCTTGCTTTTCTGGCAAATGACCATCTCCCTTCAGCGAACACTTTCTCCCGAACCAAAGGTGGTGGGTCAACAGAGAGTTGACAGTACACTCATTATCTTTTTAAACACAGGATCTTGTTACATATCACATGACGTCAAGCTTAGAGATCCAGGGATCGTGTATCGACAACAATCATTCACACTTCTTGCTTGTGGACGATGGCACTGAAGGAGAATACGGAGGAGAGATCGCATTCCGTGCAAGGTTTCAAAACTGCTTGGCAAATAAAGAGATTTCCAAAAGTAATTATCTAAAAGGTTCAGTTTTTTTCTAATAGTCTTTAACGTAATCGAAGTGGAACGTCACCCCAAAACAGTCGTTTGGATAGGTTTTATATAATGCCTGGTGGTCGTTTTCCTTTAGTTCAATATACTGCTCTCTCACAAGCCCATGTAAGCAATTGAGAGCTTCTACCGCGTACATGAATTTGAGATTCATTTTGGGGTTATTGTTTCTAACTTTCGCCCCCTCAATGAGAACGAGACTCAATCCCTCTTTCAAACGTCTGTCAAGAATTCCTGTATGCTGCAAAGGCCCACGTCACTTGTTGCCAGCTGCCGAGATGGTTTCCTTCCTCTCATATTACAGGGATTGTGAATACATTGTTATAAACGTCTACGTTGCTGATGGATAACTAATAAGATAGAGCTGCATTTGGAAGAGCTGCGCCAATGATACGCGAATTTTGCAGAAGAAAGGGGAAAGGCCTGAAGTTAGCGACTACTACTACTACCATTACCACTTTCTTTTTTTTATTTTCGCTTTTTTAGAAGAATAACTACGTCCTTTTTCTTTTTAAAACTGCAGGATACAACAATTTAGATGAAAATTCTCAGAACGACAGGCCAAATGGTATTCCTGTGGTATTGCTTGTCCTTGAGGGAGGTCTGAACACTATTAGCACAATGTTAGAGTCAGTGACAAGCACTCCTGCCGTGCCTGTCGTCATTGTGGATGGTAGCGGCAGAGCTGCTGATATTTTAGCTTATGCTTACTCACTGTTTATTGAATATGAAGGGTTCGTATTCGTTCTCATAATGTTTTTCTTTTTATGTCTATAAGGTATGGCAGTTGCGTTAACCGGTCATTGTTGGACTGTACATTTACTCAAACCAAATTTTTGTGTTATCAAAATTTTTCTTAAGCTTGGATATACCTTGAAATCATGCCACTAAAGATTTGGTGGCAGTCATGTTTTCAGAATCTTAACACTATGAGTTTCTTTGAGGGAGGAATCATCTAAAAGCTCTTGCAAAAAGGCAAAACACATTTTAACACTTTACATGGTTTTGCTATGTTCACAGGTTTGATATGAAGCACTTTCTTCAGGTTGCAGAGCACGAAATACTTGAAATGAGAATTAAAAAAGCCTTCCCTGGTCTCTCTGAAACGGAATTGTCTAAGTGTTACTCCAATGTACTTGAATGTGTGAAGAAAAGTCCGTATGTAAGTTGAGAAAACGAGCAATTCAATTTTTTTTTTGCCTTTTTTGTGCATCTCATACAAATGTAATGATTTGTGCTGGGTATTTCAGCCCAGATTTGTGTTACGGTTATTAAACTTTTTCAGAGAAAGTTGACGTTTGAGAGAAAAGTATAAAAAGAAGAAGTCCCACTTAGTTAATTAGCTGTTCAACGTCCTTCCTACAGATCACAATATGCCATATGGACGACGATGGTATCGACATCGACAAGTCGATTTTAAAAGCTATTTTGAAAGGTTTGAAAGCACTTTTTTAAGCAGTTATTTACAGTGTATGGCAGTAGGCAGGCTATTCCATTTTCAGATATACGGGAATACCAATGGCATTAAATGCTGTTGTCTATAATCATCTTAGATGCAATGTATTCTGATAAGTGTAGACTGATGTGTTGTTATTTAAATACATAACAAAGGGGAACAAGTTATAAAATCCGCAGCGCCGCTTATCGCCAGCGAAAAGTCGTTAATTTTGTAAATTTCGTAGCAGAGTTCAATCCTGGACATAAGTGAGACGTTTGCCCTATCATTTTCTTCGTGGTCATTAGCTAGATAAGGTAACAAATAAACCCCTGAAAAAAGATTAATTCGCTGTCCTACAGTTATTTCAGTGTTGAAAGAAAAAAATAGATGAGGCTATAATACGCACGTTTGCATTTGCAGCACAAATTGCTTTGCCTTCATACCAGCTTGATTTGGCCTTGACGTGGAACCGAGCTGATATTGCTAGAACTGAGATCTTTACCAAAGGCCGAAAGTGGAAGGTATGGGTGTAATCGTGCAAGTTGACAGTTGTTGCATTACATTTTTGTACTTGACCAGGTGAGCGCTCAGTAATTATAATTGATAGGGAACCGAAAAGCACAGTGGGAGGCTTAGATACAAATGTAAGCTCGGTAATTAAAGTTTATTTTGTAGTTGACAAGGACCGGAGGAATTAAGCGTTAGACTTGTCTCCTTGAAAATTAAAACACGAAATGCAAGTTAATCTTACAGCTAAAATAGCGTACTTTTTGCCCAAAATTTCGGTCAGTCAGAACTGAATTATAATCAGAGCTGCGAAATGCTGATGAAGGTTAGTTTTGTCACGAGTCCAATCTGAGTATCGAGAAGTAAAATTAATCCCTCTTTAGCTGATCCCCAGGAAGAGAAGGAACATTTCTCTTGGTGGTGACAGTAACTTTCAAGCAGAGCAAATAAAGAAAAGTTACAAACACCTGTACAAATGTAAGAAAATAGCGGAAAACTATTAATAGACTTCAATAACCGTCTTTCAGGGAAAGCTCTACAGTCCAAATTAAACCAAAGAATGGCGGCCGCTAGCGCTCTTCCTAAAGATAATAACCTCGCCGCTTTCAGAGCAACAGTGCAATCTACAGTTTTCCTTGTCAAGGGGCACAGAGTGCAGGTTTGCGGTAAACCTGTAGTGAAGCGGAGAGCAATTCAAAGCTCTTGGCATTTATGCACCTACGTTGTAAAACAAATTAGGCCACTTTCAGTCTGTAAATAAACAGGCAAGGGATTTAAAATGACCTAGAACAATTACAAATTGGCAATATACGTTCTTCCGCGTAAGATTTAGTTAAGTTCTTGTTTTGGCAATGTCAAACATAAAGATGGGCTCTTACCACTCGTTTTATCAGTGAACTGATATCCATACCATTTTTTAAAGAGAATTATTCTTTAACTTTGTTTTCGTCGAAAGGTGTCTGAATTAAGTCCCTCCGGAATTTGAGCTAGATTAGTTACATCTGGAACATCACAATGGCAGCGTTTCAGTCATGTGGAACCTTATATTAACAAATATCATTTTTCATCAAACCGTTCAATTCAAAGAAACGAGGGTTCTAGAGCCAATCTTTTTATTTTTTGAAAAATTTTGCTAACTAAATCATCAGCATCTTTTTTTTTTTTGGTTTTGAATAATCATAAGGCAAAAAGATGTTTTTCATGGTTATTATTTGAGGTTTGAACCGCAACCTGCGACCTCGGCTCGGCAGGCCGTCCCTTAGCTTGTCCAGTTACGACAGTTAAGTTAACAGGGCGGCTGGGAAAATTTAGCGCAGTGATATATTTACTCCTATGTTGATAGCCCAACCGAAAAAACAAAACATATATACAAAATTATTGTTGCTTCGCAAATGCAAAGTACTCTCCATGACGTCTCCAACAGTGGCCTGTTATTTATCTGGCACTCGACAAGTTTGTTTTGACAAATACTTGCTCCGATAGCCGGACAAATTGTTAAATGCTAAAGATCCATCTTCAGACTAATTCACTAAAATGGAAGCCCAGTCTTTCGGCGTGTGGAATACAAGTGACGTCCAGTTTTTGATGGAACATAGTTAAACCATATCGATCTCTTAGTTAAATTAAGGTTGCATTCTAGTTTATCTTGATCATTTGTTTTGTGCTGGCTTATCCAACAGATGGAGACCTTGGAAGATAAGATGGAGGACGCTTTAATCAGCAATCGTGTGGAATTTGTAGATCTTCTTTTAGAAAAAGGTGTCAGTATGAGGAAGTTGCTGACTACAGATCGGTTAAATAACCTTTTCAAGGCAGTGACCGTAAGTACAACACATGATGACGTAAGACCAACTTAGATATTCGTACATCATATAAGACTAGACTGTATAGCAATCGGTTTATTTCTCTTCATTAATTCCAAATCATTGCTGTTCAGGTACGAAGCGCGAGAACAAAGCGCCCAAATGGCATATCACTTTCCCGTTTTGACGTTACTATTGGCCATTGCTTATGTTAGTCGTACAGGGATGGGTTGGTGGTTGCCACAAAAGGAAGTGCAATCGAGAAAACTTGGGGAAAGAAGCGTTTGAATCTACTTTCGGAAACGCTCTAACACAACACTTCAATACAGCCGTACTATTAATTGGTCATGAAGGAAAGTACTCAGTCCGTTCTCGTCAAATGCCAAACCCTTCAAGTGGCTGTGCAGCCGTCTCGTGACATATTGAAACTGATATTATACACCACTAATGACTTAATTAGAAAAAATACTCCTAAGGGCCTTGAAACTCATAAACCTAGTAGTCTCAGCTGGTAGTCTAAACGGAAGTCCACGTAATGAAGTAGATGCTACTTTTTCCTTAGAGGCGTGATCAACGGCCACTTGCCATCAACTAGAGGCTATATCTATTGTAGAAAATCATATCGAGTCGCTAAAAATCTCATTAGCTTGAGAAAGGGTAAAGGATCCTTCACTGTTGCTGCCATTCGGTTAACGGAAATAAAGACAAAAGTTTTGACTACTGACTACTGAGGAAGACCAAGAGCCTTTCTATTTTTTCACCCTCCCCTGCTGGAGTTGTTATGCTAACGTCCCTTTCAATTTCATCCTGCTTGTATGTAGAGCTGCGACGGAGCCGCTATCCGGTCGAGGAGCCATTACTCGTCTTAACTTAGTAGGGACCTTACAAAACTACGACGGCGACGGCGAGGTCAAATTGCAATAGGTTTAGTTAGCGAACCATCAACTCTGCACGTGCATCACGCTTTTTTGTACATTTCTTTGCCGTCCCTGCACGACTACGACGTGAAATGACCAAATTTTAAGTTGTTTTGAGGACGGGACAGGCAAGGCGATAAATTCTACCATCCCTGTTTGAACTTGGGGGCGGCCTAGTCTCTTCAGCTCCAACATAAATTCCCTTCTTTTAAGTAACTGGGCGACTTGGGATAATCTTGAAATGGTTTGAAAGGATGTGGAGTCTATTTTTCAGTTTTCGTGGACGTCGCCGTTGCCTGATCGTAAGGTCCCTTGTTTCACCGCTGTACCGTGGTCCTTATCTTGAGGAGAGAAGACATGTTAGCAATTATAGAGCAACTCCCTAGCTATTAGCTCTAGCTTTGTCAGGAGGACTATCACTATCCACCTTACAAAGCTCAAAAGAAACAACACTAAAACGGGCTTAAACAAATCAACCACAGAGTCGGTGGCCGAGTTACACGTGTAAAACATGTAAGGGACTACTCTAAACAATCCACTTAAACAACCACTAGCGTACTTCCGACTAAAATACCTTCCTTTCCAAATGTTAATTGAGTCAGGTTTCAAACAAACATAAGCTAACCAAATAAGGAAGAAATTACTAAATTTTATTTAAAAGCAGTAGTGGAGTAATTGAGCTATTCTAATAATTCATCTCTAATAACTCCAATTATTAAAAACTGAATCATTGGGTAATGCAATTCTAGCATTTTGATTGGCTTAGGCGTTATGGTATATGAGCTATTATACCATGCTCTCCATATATGGTCGGTGTAAGCGTCAGTTTATAATTGGAAGGTAGCTGAGATTTTTTTTCGCGAAGGATAGAACGGCGCCCGAAGCAAATCGTTTTAATTCATTTCTTAGAATACTAGAAATGCAATTTCAACGAACGAAAAAAGACAAAAACAAACAAAAAAGCCACAAGAGCTTGTTTGAAAGTTTGTCGAAAAACACATGGAAACACATGGAACTAAAGTACCTTGACCAGCTACGAAAGAAGACAAGTGTTGTTTCTTCATGATCGCGAAGCCATTCGCCGATCGAGTCACTCGCCGATAGATACCTGCGGCTTGTTTATCCGACATCAAGAATATAAATCACAAGTAACCAGCTACAAATACAGGCTATGCAGCCATTCACTAGAGCAATCGAGACGGCAGTATAGCTTCTTTTCTCCTTCAGCAAAACCAGCTTGTGGCTTCAAACAACTTCATAACAAGCGACCGAGGTAATAGTTTTCCACCGTTGTTCTTACTTTTATAACTGCACCGAAAATCCAAATTCACAGTAATTTCGACGGCTGTCACCTAGAAATTCTTTTCCTTCACATTATCTGCCAGGTTTTTTTAGCTGTTCTGCTGTGTAAAATCCTAGAATCCCGATGAGTTTTTAAAAAACTAATGTTCATCGCTACAATGTTTTGATTTTTCATTCATGCAGCCCAGCCGAGTCCGTTCGCGCGTTGACAGTTTTGATAGACGTGTGACATGTGAATAGCGGAAGTCCCTTGTCTTTTCCGGTTTGTTCTAGTCGGGGAGATTCAACGAGATTTTGTGGGTGTTTTTAATAAAACAATTATTGCACTCGCGCTTGTTGGATATGAGATGATTATAGCCAACTCGGCGCTACGCGCCTCGTTGGCTATCTATCATCTCATATCCAAGGCGCCCTCGTGGAATAATTGTTAAATAGTTTAGCGTTTCGTTCCGACGCAGCAACACAGCCTCAGTAAAAATTAAACCCTCCATTATTTTAAACATTGAATTCTCTGAACATTCCAATCGTATTTCTGTGTTTCCGCTCTAGAGGAAAGGATTACCATCAAGGGTCGTTCTTGAACAACTCATTGTAAAAGGGAAGGTAACAGACTTAGTGTTTCAACATAGACCCTAACATGTATTTAAGATTAACTCTGGCATTAATTAATATAATAAACTGTCACTTGTATAAGAGAATGCTATTCGTTGCAGATTGACCACGAAGGCTTCAACTTTTTAGATGTAATAGAAGCCTTATGGCCACATTTATGGGCTACTCACCAGGAAGACGACGACATGTATCATGTGGTAGGAACTCAACTCCTGCAATGATTCGTTCAATAGACAATAAAATTCAATTCCCTAAATCTTTGTGCGAATAAAGTATACGTAAGTTCTGCAATTACATAAACTGTACAATAAAATTACAAAGAGGAAACAATAAATTCTAGTCAAAGCTACGAGCCTTTCTCTAAACTTCTGGTCATTATAAGGTTTTTCTCCCGTCTTTCGGCCATTAGGGAGCTTAAACTAAGTCGACGGCGACGTTTACGAGGACATCAAAAAACCAATAGGTTTAACCACAACTTTGCACGTGCATCATGCTTTTTGATAATTTTTTGCCGTCACTGCACAACTAAGACGTGAAAGTGCCCACTTCCACATTTTTAGGAGGGCGAAACTGCACAACATAACGACTTTCTTTTCCGTTTCCTTAATTTCGATATGGGCTTTAGGATGTAACTTAAGAAAACGTTACTAACATTTGACGAAGTGAGCGAGATGGAATAAGCGCGATAAATTTTGAAGCAGCGCGAATGCACTTTAAAGTGACGTTTTCGTAGCCATCGTCGTCATTGTTGCCTGAGCTCCTAATTTTTTGAGCGGGCGCAGGAATTTGACGGGGAGTAAAATTTCGTCACGTCGCTTACGAAGTTTGATTGGTCAGTTAATTAGCTTTTCTTCTCGTTCCAAATATAGTACTTGCGAACTATGAATATTTACGAGCACAGATTAGAGTTACATGTTTCCAGCCCTTATGAGTTTCTCTTAGCTATCTAGAGCAGCACAGATCACCACCCTCTGTGAAACGAAACTAAGAACACTACCCCGACCACGAGTGGGTGTTTTACTAACTCCTAAGAGAAAGGCCCGTAACCACCTCTCCCATAACCATCCCGTCACAACTAACTACCCATGGCTCTCCAAGATGTCGAAATACTTGTGAACTCCCACGCCTCTTCCTTCATAGAGACGAAACACTACCCTCAAGAGTACAACGAGAAATAATTTCAATATTTCCCGACAAAGCCAACAAGGGAAAATCATTGTATGTTCTATTTACCGTATACTCAGTCTAAAGGGCTTCAATGTTTTGCCATTTTGCAAATCATTGACATGTACGGTTCAGTTTATAACAAAGTTCAAATTCTAGGATGCTTCTCAAATGAACCTTGTTCAATTTTCGAGTCTTCTAAGTTCTGTGATGATGATGATGATGATGATAAACTTTATTTCAGTGTCAGGTCTTCTAGCTGGCCATGTAAGGCCTACTAATAAGGGACACTAAATTAAAATACTATCAGCTCTAACTAATTAATATATATAAAAAGTATACATATTTATTATATAGACACGAGTGTTTTAATGGAAAATATACCACTCGTAGAGTGGTAGAGAAGATGGTAATTAATTCGCCTCTTTTAGAGAAAACGCATAGAAGACGACCCTTACGAGGCATTGCTTTTGTGGTCCGTACGCAGCAACATGCAGAAAATGGCCCTTTTTATGTGGGAGCGAGGGGAAAAGAATCTGGCGCGTGCTCTCATAGCAGGAAAGGTGTACAAGCTGATGGCAAAGTTGACACACCGCGATGACGCAAAGGCGGATGTCACTGACGAACTCACAGCGAATTTCGAGTAAGTGTTGCGAATATAACCTTGACATTTAGAGTCCGCTGATAACTAATAATAATAATAATAATAACAATCATATTAACAGTAATAATTGAGGCAGGCTCTAATGTTTTCCATCTGTAAATCTGTGTCAACAAGGTCTAGCTGTCCTCTTCTGGATCTTGAACCTCTCAAGAATAGTATCGCAGAGCGTACGATGGCGAAAGAGACTTTAGTTCTTATCTAGGAAATTGCGGTTTAGTAACTTTCTGCCTAATTATTTGCGATCAGCTCCGCAAGTCTGTTGTGGTACTTAACACACTCATCCACCATTCCACCTGTGGTCGTGAAAACTAGGGGAGTGAACGTTCCCCGTTCGATCTCCATTACTTTTTCCGCATACTACCTCTTCTTCTCGTTCTCATGCTTCTTGTAGATCTCCTTAGGAGTCAAGTCTCTGTAAGAGTCTGCATTAGGGTGACACACCCGAACATCGAAGAAGGCAGATCTCTGTCTCTCCCAAAAAGCCTCGAGCATGAATATCCAAACGGGCATCAGGGGCTTTATTAGCGCCATGATTTAATGTCTCCCCAGTGACCTCCTGAAGGACGGTTAGCATTAGATAACATCGAGTGAAGCAAGATTGGACACCTTATGAATTTTACACAGCGCATTATTTTCATAATGGAACGAGACTGGAATGTAGAAAGAGGCTAGAATAGCTGAAAAAAACAAAACTACAGAGCACCAGTTATGGAGAGAACACGGTAGAGAGTTAAGCACAGATCTGCAGTGATTAGGGTTAAGCACTGAACTGAAAACGGTTAGCTTTCAAATATTGTAATGGGGTACGGCATATATAAGAACATGTATATTTTAAAAATTACTGGATTTGGCAGCTAGTCGTCGATGGTGTAGTGGATATGGATGTAGGCTATAAAGCAAGTGACCCGGGTTCAAAGCATCACACTGGAGTTTTTCTATTTCACTTTTATATTACACAGTAAAGTTGGACTTAAGTTGTTCTTATATTCTAATTCGCTACCCCGCTCAAACGAATATAAAACATTTATCATGTAACAAGCAACCTCAATTGGGGTGTGTCAACACGAGCCGTGTGCGACCCTCTTTATTATGCCTTCATCAACAGAATGGATGGAAATAATACAACAAACAGAATGAAAACTCGGAAATGTAAAAAATTACAGCAAGAAAAACAACCCAACAAAATGGTCTAAACTATGCTCGTATAACAATCATTCAGTAAACATACAAAACGTGCTAAACCTTTCATATAGCAGCATGCAAAAAACTACGTCTAAGAGAAACCCCTGATCACTGGGTATTTAATTTTGAGGGCGTGGGGACGGTCGTAAGACGCGAATGAATATAAATGAGAACAACTCAAATATATATAGCCTACCGTTAATGAAGCAACAGAACAGCTTACCATGTAACACCCCAAAGAAAAGGTTTCATAACCCATGATAAATACATTTATATTCTAATTCGCTACCCCGCTCAAACGAATATAAAACATTTATCATGTAACAAGCAACCTCAATTGGGGTGTGTCAACACGAGCCGTGTGCGAACTAAAAGAACCGGAAATACGGAAAATTAAATACCCAGTGATAACGAAACCGACAACAATGAATGAACACTATCCTTAATGTAACCGTCTTTTGCCTTGTCTGATTTCCAACGGCCGTGTCTTTTAAACAATCTGTCAGGCACTCGAGCATTAGCAGCAGCGGAGGCACCTCCGGCCCTAAGGCTATGGAGACCGTAGTCTTGCTTGGGAAGGCCGATGGAATCGAAAGCGCTAAGCACTATCTCCCGCTCTCTAGTATAAGACAAAGGAACAGACCCGCGCAATTTATAAGCTCCGGTACTGCGAAGAAAAACAAGAGGACGAAAAATGAACTCTTCGCTGTCTGCTGAAAAAGAAGCGGCCACAAAATATCGTTGAACTAATAAATAAGGACATGTATGCTTGAAAGTTTTAGCGATAACAACCCAAGCCCCATCCCTGTAAACGTCAGTCTTACTTCGATGAACAAAGATTCTCATAAAAGAATCTTCAAACTGAAAATCACACCTGCGTAACTGAACCAACTCGTTAAAGCGAAAAAACCCTGCATAACCTAAAACGCACAAAGTAAGCACTCGTAAATCAGACAAACTAGCTGAAGACGATCCATACTTAGAAAATAAAAGCTGAATAGCCTCGGGGGTCACAGGCTCTTTCTTTTTAACAAGGATACTGAGAAGCTTCTTAGCAGATTCTATTAAAGGTAAAACTAACGAGGAATTACAGGGGTCGGGTAGACCTGCCAAATCATGTACCCACTTGAGCCCATAATGGACTTCGTCAATAGTACTGCAAGAAGCAGATTCTTGAATCAAGCTAAGAAAGAACAATGAAACGTGCACACTAGAAGGGGGAAATATAACAATTTCTTTAAACTGAGAAGCCCATTTTCTCCACGTATTGAAGCCCTTTTCGTACTTCCTCGCGGTACTGTCGGCTTTGGATTTAAGAAGAACTGCGGGGAGATCTTGAACCAGTGCCCGGAGTCGCCCGTCTTCAACCTGTTGAAAATTAGGCTGCAAGGCATCTTTGAGAACTTCTACGAGGATAAGAACAAAAATATATGGCAAAATTCCTCAATACACGCACTGGGAGTCAATACAGCAATAAAAAACGGACGCTTGGTAATGCCTCTGACCGGATGCAAAACTATTTAAGGCCGAATGGGCCAACTCAAAAACCACGGTAAACAAGCCACTCGGCGAGCTAGTTTCATGCGAAACGAGGACAAATGAACCGACGAGCGGAATAAAAAAAAAACACGTGGGCCAACATAAAGCCACTCGGCTTGAAAAAACTAAGGCCCCTTAGCGCCAATTCTGACTGCCAGCACCGCGCTGTTAAACCTGTCTGAACCAATGAGTGAATCTTTGTAACACTCGAGGGCAAAAATCCCTGAGGGATCGGGAAAATGAATGTACTCAAGGATGTACGGTTGAAATTGAATTGCATTTGCGAACAAGAAAGGCCAAAACACATTAGACGGCCAATAAGGGACGACTAAAGTACCAACCGCACCGCATACAAGGAAATGCTGAACCGCCCTAGTAATGCAGTGGACGGGAGGGACTAGCCAATTTTTCTCTCCATTCCACGAGATTGAAAATACGTCAACAGCTTCAGTGCCGGGTACGCGAAACCTAGAATTGAATCTGGGAAGATGGGCGTTGGCAGCATTCGCAAACCTGTCGACTGTATGTGGGCCCCAAAGGCGGTCCAAGTGTGCGAAGAACTCGGGGGTTGTATACCAGTCATCGAAGTCTACAATGTGGCTAATCGCATCAGCACAAGCATTAAGTTCCCTGGGAACCCACTGGGGAATAAGTGTAATATTGTAAGTTCGACAAAAATAGAAAATATCAAGCGCAATAGAATGCAATTCTGCACTAGGACTCCCTATCTCCACAACACGAACGGCCCCTTGGCTGTCAGAATGCCACTTTACACACTTACCCCGAACCGAGGCTTTGAACGCACTTAAGGCGAATTGTATAGCCTTAAGTTCTCTCCAGGTAGGGCTCTTAGCTGCTTCGCAAGCAGTCCACATACGATGGGACACCTCATTAGAGCCCACAACAAAAGCCCCGCAGGCGACGTTGCTAGCGTCCGAATAGCTAAACAAAAGGGGAGCATTATAAGGCAAAATAGGTCTCGTATTAAGACTAACGATATTGTTTTTCCAGAAAAATATTTCAGAGAGGCAATCATTATGAAGCCCGATATTAAAACGGGAATCCCAACTACGGCGGGATTCTATGACCTTGTAAAGGAAACGGGTTTTGAGACGAGTCAGGTTACCCAAAACTGGCGACATGGACATAACATGACCTGCGATAACGGCACAATCCCGAGCCGCAACATAAGGTGCGGATAGAAGAAATTTGTCAATCAGAGCGATAAATTTGCAAATACGTCTATCGGTAATAGAAATGGTACCGATAACTAAGTCCCAGTTTAAACCCAACCAAACAAGCACCTGAGTGGGGTTCCATAGTGATTTGGCGGAGTTGGCAACAAACCCCGCACTGCTTAAGGATGATTGCACAAACAATGAATTTTCCTTGGCCATAGGCAGTGAATCCCCTTTTCCGCACCCATCGTCGAGGAACACAACAATTTTAATCCCGTTAGT
>CALNXK010000001.1:3505000-3562500 GCA_942486035.1 Porites lobata | reverse complement strand
ACAACGTTAAATTACCCGTTTGTCACGTTTCGCTGAGGAAGTATTAGAACACACGACAACGACGACGACGAATTTTAAGCGAGTTGGAATAATTGCAACAAAGCATTAAAACAGGAGAAGTCCTTTGAACAGTGACGTTTTCGCTGTCGTCGCCGTCGTCGCTGCTAAAGCTACCTAATTCTTATGGGAACTCCACTACAGCAGATATAAGTAGAACTTCGGTTCTGGTAGACTGCATGAGTCCGCTCCTGAGTATTTTTTTGCGTCTGTATTTTATCCCGTTAGATCGTATTAGGGCTTCTGATTCCCACCACAGTACTTTCACTTGAGTTTCATCTCGTACCGGAAAAACAAAAGGATCTTTGGATGGGCAATCCCACCTTCAGCTCAGACGTTCCTGAAAAGGGAGGGAATGAAGGAAGTGAAAAAGGGTATGTGTGCAGAATCCTAGCTTTCCTAAAACATTTTAAGCACTTTGCCTATTGAGAAGCGTGAATAATGTTAATGTTGTTGTTGCTTAGTAATTGATTGGAGGAAGTTGATTGAAGAAGAATGTAGAGTAAGTTTAAAAAAAATATTGCGCATTGCCTCAAAGTATCAAAAGAGTGTCGGTGTCCAGGAATTAAACTATTGAGGTTCTCAAAGATACAACATCGTACTTTCTAGTCAATTTTCTGGGGAACAAATGTTTGCAATTAGTCCTGAACATTATCAATAACTATAGCCTCTGTATTAATTGTCTCTTAGAAACATTTCCTCAGTGAGTGAATTCGACCCGAACATAGTATGGCGGGAAAAAGAAAAAGGATCCCTGTGTAGGAAATTGACATGGAGGGAAACGTTTAGAGCGTTCTACCATGCTCCAGCAACTAAATTTTGGGCCAACGTGGTGAGGGACGATTGTTTTTTGTTTGTTTGTTTGTTTGTTTTTATTCTTTTTGCTGGAAAAGATTTTATATATAAGTTGTAGCATTTTTCAAAATGCCATTATTAGATATGAACAAATAAGTTGTCCCCGAGAAACAGTACAAAGGATTAAGGAACTCGGTATGTCTAGATTTATACAAGTTATGGTGAAATATTATAAATCGACCACATCTAACGACTTTGTAGTCCGGTGCTCGTTTGACTTAAGTTGGTAGAGCTGACAAGTCTGCAAATCGGGGGATCGTAGTTAGAACCCACGGTAGGACATATAACAAGGCCCGTATTTAAGAAAAAGAGACTATTATAACATAGCGCGCGTGCTTGCCCTATATATGTCCTATTGAGCCGCTGAGAACAAAATCTTTATTTACGCACGCCCGTGCGTAAATAAAGACTTTGTTCATGATGATGTGTTCAGCAGTGTTTTTCGTCTCTTTTACTTAGTACCCAAAAATCGACGGCAATGAGAAAAAAACTTTCTAGAGTTTTTTTTGGAATTAAGCTTCGTTCTAGCCACTCAGACTCAAACCAACAGCAAAAGCGGTGGAGATGTTTCGAAAATAATAGAGACTGAATAACTGGTTGAAAATGTCTGCCGTAAAGACTGACATTTAAGTGGAAAAAGACCACAAATTGGTCTGTGTCGGAAAATATCCAATTTGTATAAAGTGTCCTCCGTTTTTAACGTTTGTTTTATATCCTTTACAAAACAAGTTAATTATAAAGTAAGCTCAACAACGAAAATTGTGCACTTTTGTTATCGCCGAACAATCTGACTGAAGCAGGAAAATTTCTCTTGCAATAACAAGACAAATTACACAAGAAGACATAAATTTATTACTCAATAAACAACTGCTGCCAGGTCTTCTCAAGAAGCCGTAATGACCAGCCATTGTTCATAAAGGAATATAAGTTTAAAGTAGGATGACAGTCGTCTTCGCTAAAAAACGGGTGTCTTGAAAATAGACCCCTAAGACCCCCACCCGAACGACTCTGAACTTTATTGATTAGGGTTAGGAAACTGAGTGAATCAGGCTTGATTTAAGTCATTATTCTGGACAAACTGACCTGAAAGTTGATTAACTCAGTTTCCTAACCCTAATCAATAAAGTTTAGAGTCATTCGGTGGGGGGTCTTAGGGGACTTTGTTTTCAAAACACCCCTAAAAAAACAAGTTTTCTTGATTTCGCCGAGCAAAACATAAACATCTTTTCAGCAAATCCAAACCATGCTCCACGACCTCTTTCGAACATGTGAGTATTTTAACTTTAGGTGGACTTTAAGACTCTTTTACCTTTTGTTTCTGCTTAGTTTTCATTGATCGTTAACGAATAAATAAGCAAATTTTCTTTCTCAATTTTAGAGAAAGAATTTTCATTCAAACTAGACGTTTGTGGCGTGTTTGTAATCAGCCAATAGAAGCGTTTGTTATTGTGTTGCGCGTTACGAGAATTTTGTAGTTAATCGAATAGCAAACATTTTTTTTTTCAGCTATGTTATAAAAGAATTGGCTCATGCTTTTAGCTGTGCGTATATCGAGTTATGGATGCATTTGGAAAGTTTGGAGAGCACTCAAGAAGCTAGGATTGCTCTCGGCTGCACCTCGAGCAACTCTTACGCATCTTTCGTGCCCTCCAAACGTCCCGCGTGCATCCATAACTGGATATACGCACGTTAAGCATGAACAAATTCTTTTATGACATGTTACAAGAAAAAATAAAAGGAACGATCACAGCGCCCGGTAGGAATCATTGTTACTCAGCTTGCGTTAATAGAAATGGTCCAGGAAATGAAAAATTCTGAAGATGGAAGTGTCAGTCGATCTGAACTGATCCGAGTCAAAGAGGATCACCTCCAGAATGAGAAAAAAAATTGTCCAGCCCCTGCTCCGAAACGTTGCAGATATGATTTGAGTGCAAACCCTTACATTAGATTTAGTACAAACATATCAATGTCACATTGTCTACTGCATAATTAAATAACGGTGCACTAAAAATAACCTCTATCTTGGTGATCAAAATTAACCCTACCCCTCACATTTAAGGATTATTGGCTGCGTAGGTCAGCAAAAATAAAAGTTAACTTGAAGATGATTTAGGCAGCTTACATGGGCTTTGGAAGTACCTAAAGAGCAGTGTTCGCTAAAGACAGAAGCAGGCGGCAAATTGTTCCACTGAATAATTGTTCGTGAAGGGCTTGTGGCTCTGAGCGTGGGTCATCCATATTTTCGCTCCTCAATGTTTTTATTCCCTCCTGCACAATTTTATTATTTTTCCCTCCTCAATGTTTTTATTCCCTCCTCCACAATTTTATCATTTTCCGTCCTCCACAATTTTATTATTTTCCCTCCTCCTTCTTGAATTCCCTCCCTCTCCACAATATTAATGGTTCCCCACCTCGTCCTCTTTCTTTTTATTATCCTCCTCTTTCACAATTTTTATAGTTTCCCTCCTCAATCTTGATTTGCCTCCTCCTCCACAATTTTATTATTTTCCCTCCTCCACCTGTGGACTTGCTGCTAGAATTTCCCGCTGCGAGTTTCCCTGCTTAAGTGCAATTTCATCGTTGAAAGTTGTTGACGACAGGAACATGTCCAGACTCCGTTCAAAGAAGAATTTAACTGAGGTCTAGACATTTTTCTGTCTGACGACTGTAATTCACTGGAGGTAAAAGAGAAGCTTTTTGATGTGGACACGCCTTCGAAATATTTAGAAAGGCTTATCACGACTATGTTAGCGAAGTTTGGGATGCAAATGCCATCGCCGAGGGCCAAAGTTATATCGAGAGAAAGGAGAGAAAGTATTTTATTTCCCGTCAGCAGATTATCGATTGGATTAAGCGGGTTGGTGACGATTTGTTGGCGCAATCACTGCGAGCTAGTGGACTCAAGGGCGGATCCCGAAAATTCCGTTGGCTGCGCTGGAACGCCGGTTCCTGCAAGTGCCTCGATGGTTTCAAGCTGTTATGATCAGCCAAGAGAGGATAAAGGGGACAGAGAAGACATCCCCCATACACACCCTATTCCATAGGTAATTCGTCTCGAGTTATTTTTAACACCACAAATCTCAAGGTGGATTAGACAAGAGCCAATCACATGGCGCGAATGTGTTGCGCGTGGATGACCCACGCTCAGAGCCACGCGCCCTTCACGAATTGACGCAGAACGACTACAGAGAGATTTCTCCTAAAGCTGTGTCAGCGAAACGGAAATTAAAAAAAAGAATAGCCCTTCCTCTCTTGTATAGAGCTAACAGTACAGCAGGGAAATCCTTAACACACTGAATGTTCTCTCTGGATCATTTACAATTTACAGTTTGAAGAGATTAATTTCTGGTTTGATATTTATTCTTTCATTAGTCTTTTATTATTCAACAAAAAAACACTTGGCGTCCTACTTGCTTTATTGCACAAACGACCGGTTTCAATAGACTGGCAAAATTTCTCATTTTATTAAAGCACTGAGGTTACGACAACTTCGAGTTAAACTGATTTCATGGGTTGTCAAAGAGTCCAGCGATTCCCTTTTCCTAGGTGAGCGCCAACTCATTTCGCTTCAATATTCAGCAATGCTCTCGATCTCTTTACGTTTTCACTGCCTTTCGCCCGACATGTTTTGCGCGACGTTTAGTCATGCGAAACCTCCACGAAACATGCACGCAGCGCGCGAGGTAACTTTATCCCGATTGTAAAAATAACTCCAGACGAATTACCTATGGAATAGGGTGTGTATGGGAGATGCCTCCTCTGTCCCCTTTATCCTCTCTTGGATCAGCTTTGCTGTAGTCTTTGGACTTCTAATGTTTTTGGGTCTGAGAAGGAAGTATGGCGATGATTACCGCATAGCATCCACTTTTACGAAACGAAGGCCCTCGATTGGCAAGCATAAAGGCAGGATGGTGTGGTTTTGAATCTTTTTTAGTCTTTCTCGCAAGTTGCCGGAACGCTTTGGCAGGCAGCCAGTACATTTCTAAGTTTGATCAGCCAGCAAACATTCAAAAGTTGGTGCTCAGCTTCCTTACAGGATGTTAGAAAGATGACGTCGCTTGGCTGTTGACATCATGGGAAGACAGTTAAGGCCGGTGCAGTTCAGTGACTTCGCTGCTAAGGCCGGTGCAGTTCAGTGACTTCGCTGCCTTTGTTTTCCGTAATTTGGTTTCCTTTCGCGTACGCTACCTCATTCACGATACCCACCATCTTTGCAGGCGCTCTTGGATCGATGGGATAAAAGCTATGCCACGTGGTATTTCAGGGGGCAAACAAGTTATAAAATTTGCCAATACGGGTAATCGCGGTCGTGTTTGTTTATTCTATCAAAACGAGACGACGATTTTCATAGTCATGCGAGTTTTTGCAAGATTTACGTCGTTACTGTTTGCCATGAGGACATCTACGGTCGCTACTGCATAAAAAAAGTAGCAATGATCACTTCCATACATCTTTTCACATTATCGTCTTTAAGGTGAAAAGGTATTCATTTTCTGTTTTCTAGAATAAACAAACTCAACCGTGATTTTTTCCATTGGCAATTTCGTTCCCTCGTTTGCCCCCTGAGAAACCACGTGACACTGCTTTTATCCCATCAGTCGTTAAGCGCGTGCAAAGATGACGGGGATCGTGAATAAGGTCTATTAGTTTACAGTTCATTTCGCGCTTTTGTTTAAAAAAGTTTATTTGCTTGAATTTAGTTGTTTAGTCCTTTGTGTCAGTTTTCGCCTCCTCGTTAGCGTTTCTTTTCTGTTTCATCTTCATTAGCGCCTTATCTAGTTTCTTCAGGTTTCTTTTCCGCATGTTCAAGCGGATTTTTGCATCGCAGTCATGTCATGCAGTATAATTTTTCGGTTAGTTTTGGTCCACTCTTAGTTTAGTTCTCGTCAGTTCTTTCACATCGGTTTCTTCGCATTCCGCTTTTCGGCAGTTTCTGAAAACGACGATTATCATATTTTTCTTCATCTTTATCCTCAAGTGGCAAACTTCCCGTGCGAATGTGGTGGCAAGTCTAAAAAGCTTAATTAAATTACCAAATACAAGGGTTTTCAATGCAGCTAAAAAATAGATGGCTAGAAGAACCGGAGTTGGTCGCTTTGTTTCTCCTCAAATAACGAGAACCTTAAGTGCTATAAACTGGTAGGAGATTTCCGTAGATGCTATATTTTGCTTTATTGAGATTTTTTTCGAAAAGAAAAAAGCAAGTGCACAGTGAGTTTTATAAATAGAAGATCTTTAATGTCACTGCGCATTCAGCATCAAGTTAGTCTTCTTGTAGTACTAACTGTATTCGCCGTAGGTTTTTGATAACTCAGTTTCTCGCAAAAAAGCTCGATCTCAAATCTTAATTTTAACAATCTCAAATCTTCATTTTATTTTTAAGCTATAGGTAAGAATACCCTTTCAGATGAGAGATAGCCCGTCAGCACTTTTCCTCTAGTTGTGCGTCAACTTAAAAAAAGAAGTGATAGTAGTATTTTAAGGTTAAATTTGAGCAGCATTTTGTGCAGCAAGTAGCATGGTCACGATTGACTTCAAACCCGCGGAAATAAAACTAGAGAGCTATCAGGCTTATTTGCTGAAGTTACGGAAAAATTACAAGATTTACCGAAATAAAATAACTACTCTTACGCGGCAAAGCAAAAGAAATTATTATACTTCTTTTTTTTTTTGAAACAAATATGAACAATATGGAAAAAAAAATGGTAGCTCATCAATGGTAAAAAGAAAAAATCAAAATCTATTTCATCATTAAGGCGTTTTAATAACTGTAAACGGTTCATTATCCCTTTCTCTGACTTAATTAGCATCAAGGTATGGGAGGGACGAAATCGCTGTCTCGTTTGCCTAGAAGTCCCCTAGTCCGAACCAACGTTACTAGATCTAGTTATCAACACGCACTTACAACCAACCAAACATCGCCAATCCAGAATCAATCTCCTCAAACTCAGCAAACTGGTCCCAGCTGTAGTGTTGGGTCTCAAGTGACTTAAGGTAGGATAATTATATTCGAAATGAGCGTTAACACTCCAAGAAGAGGGACTTGATTTGCATACAGGACAGTTGTGAACAGACCAGTGGGAGGACTGTTAACGGAACTAAGGGCGTATAATGTAATCGTTTATTGAGCTCGATCCGCGACTTCACATTGGGGACGAGGAGTTCCTCTATTTCTTGCAAAATGGCTGGTTTCGATACAAACCTGAATTACGGAACGTTCGAGCCCGACATGGATCCAACTTCGGTGGGTTCGCGCTTCAGAAAATACGTGGAAAGATTTAAAGTTTACGCGTTGGCAATGAACACAAAGGATAAAGCAAGGAAAAGAGCTTTATTTTTACATTGTGCAGGACCAAAAGTACAAGACATTTTTGACACCCCAGAAGATATCGGCGAGGATTTCGAAACCGCCGCTGAGAAATTCATGGAATATTTTGAACCAAGAAAACACCAGCTATTCAACATATACCAGTTTCGGCACTAACTCAAGAGAAAGAGGAGTCATAAGATGACTTCGCTACTCCCCTGAAACAAGCAGCGGGTTCACGCGATTTTCCGAGGGATTGGCGTGATGTTGAAATTCAGTTGCAGTTAATAGAGAAGGAAAATCGAGGCGGGTCAGTAGACGGTTGCTTAGCAAACCTCATACCGTAACGGAGGCCCTGGATTTCGCAAGAGCCCAGGAAATGTCGGATAAGCAAGCGGAAAGAATTGAATTAGACCGACAAAGCCATGGAACTGACACCAATCCAGGGGAGAAGTTATATACGCTCGGACAACAGGCACAAAGCAAGACGGCTGGAAAGGTGTGCTTTTCTTGTGGTGGAACTTTTGCGCACACTGGAGGAAGGATGAAATGTCCAGCCCGGGGGAAGAAATACTTGACGTGTAACAAAATGAATCATTTCGCCAAATGTTATAGGATGAAACGAAAAGAAGGCAAGGATGTGCTGAACGCAGTTGAAGAGGACTCGGATAGTAGCGATGGGGAATCTCTTAGCGGTATCGAGAAAGCTGGGGCGGTCAAACACAATAAGGGCCGCAGGCCCGTGGGCAGTGTGACAGTGGAAAATCGTGAATTTCAAGTGCTGGTGGATACAGGGGCCACAGTAAATGTAATGGACGAGATAACGTTCAAGAGGTTACTGGCCGATGAAGTGACATTGAGAAGGTCATCGAGTGTTTTGCGTGTATACCAATCGAACGAAAACCCGTCGGCGCCACTGAAGATTATGGAAAAATTTGAGTCCATTGTTGAGTCGAACACTAGAATCGCCCATGCCACGTTTCATGTTATAAAGGGACATACGATCACTCAGCCCTTGATAGGTTTCCAGACCGCGGAGGATCTTGGTTTTTTGAGGTGGCAAACATGGAAAGGAGTGAAGGTGGATTCGCACGTTGACCCGCAATAACACCGGTTGCACAGGCCCACAGGAGAATACCGTTCAGTGTAAGACCCAAGCTGGAAGCAGAATTGGAGAAACTCGAGGCTGACGACATAATTGAGACGGTAGAGAAGCCCACCAGTTGGGTGTCCCCTGTAGTTATAGCGCCGAAGCGGTCCAGCAATGAAATACGGTTGAATATGGATATGAGGGAAGCAAATGAAGCTATTCCACGAACCCACACTGTCATGCCTACACTTGATGATATCATAAATGAGCTCAATGGGGCCACAGTGTTTTCTCATCTTGATATCAACCATGGGTACCACCAACTGGAACTGAAGGAGAATAGCCGCGACATCACCACTTTTGCGACACATTTAGGTCTCTACAGGTACAAGAGACTCAATTTTGGTACGAGATCCGCTGCTGAGATATTCCAGGAAACCGTCAACAAAGAAAACACTCGAGACATAGTGGGATGCATCAACATCAGTGGCGATATCCTTGCATTCGGCAGGAACCAAAAGGAACATGATCAGAATTTAGAGAAGTTGTTTAAGAGAGCTAGAGAGAAAGAAATCACCTTCAACAAAGGTAAATGCGAATTCAATAAGGATAAGTGCCTTGATTATGGAATGGTGTTCTCGAAAGAAGGGGCCTCCCCTGATCCCATGAAGGTAGGGGCCATTAAACAGGCTGAGCCCCCACGCAACGCTAAAGAACTGAATTCGTTTCTGTGCACCGTCCAGTACAATGCAAGGTTCATGGAGAGTTACGCCCCACAAACCGATTTTCTGAAGGCACCGGTTAGAGCCGAAGTTTTTAAGTGGGAAGAGAAACACCAGGAAGCATTCGAAGCTTTGAAGAATGCTCTAAGCGCTGATACAGTTTTAGCGTACTTTGATCCTGCCGCTGATCATGAAGTACATGTTGATGGCTGTCCCCTGGGGATCTCGGCGACGTTAGTCCAGCGCAGTCCGAATGAAGACCATTGGAGAGTGGTACAGTATGCGAGCAGGGCGTTGTCAGACGCCGAGCGGAGATATTCCCAGATCGAGCTGGAGACACTGGCCTGAGTCCCGTTCGTGCACATTTCCTCTGGACAGGCCTGTGTCCAGAAAAGCTGGTAAATGGCTAAATAACGTCTATTTGGTGGCAGAGAATGACTGTGCGAATGTTCGATTATAAGTTTAAGGTAGGATACAGGCCAGGGAAGACCAACATCTCAAACTACACATCAAGGCACCCCCTTCCTCTCGAGCAGAGCGGCAAAAGGGAACTGGGCACGACTAACGATGTCAGGCATTACGTGAATTTCGTAAGTGAAAATGATATTCCAAAGGCGATAAGCAAGGAAGAAATAATCGTGTCAACGGGAAATGACAGGGAATTACAGAAATTGATTAAGTGTGTCGAAGAGAAGAGTATAGACCATAAAGACGCCGACTTGAGAAAGTACTCTAACGTTTTCAACGAACTGGCCGTAGTTGATGGGCTCGTTCTCCGCGGTGAACGCATTGTTGTGCCTCAGACACTCAGGGAAGCCATGGTTGAGATTACTCACGAAGGCCACCAAAGGATTGTTGGTACAAAGCAGTTACTCCGTGCCCATGTATAGGTTCCTGGTATGGACACAATGGTCCAAAAGCATGTAGGGAAATGCCTTGCTTGCCAATCTACCACGCCCTGTCACACCAGAGAGCCTCTACAGGTGACAGATTTGCCAAGGGGTCCGTGGAAAAAAGGTCAGTGTAGATTTCGCGGGGCCGTTACGAAACAAAGACATGGCTTTAGTCTTTTGGGACCAGTATGCCAGGTATCCAGTCGTTGACTTTACATCAAGTACTTCTGCTGATTACGTCATTCCCCTATTTAGGCGCGTGTTCAACATGTACTGGATCCCCGAAGAGATCAAAACGGATAATGGGCCCCCGTTTAATGGATCAAAGTTTGCGAACTTTGCTCAGGAACAAGGGTTCAAACACCGAAAGGTCACCCCTGGGTGAGCCGAAGCTAATGGTGACGTGGAGCGTTTCATGCAAACCCTCAAGAAGAGAGCGAGAACTTCTAAATTTGAAGGAAAAGCTATTCGGGAGGGAGTGCAAAGAACGGTTGGCAGCTATCGCGCCACGCCCCACCCAGCGACAAAAGAAAGCCCTGACATGCTCATGTTCTGCAGAGAGCTACGGAGGAAGCTACCGGAAAGGATCGTACCCGAACGAGAAATTCCATACGACCCAATCAGACAAAGAGACGCGGCTGAAAAGAAGCAGATGAAAGAGTACGCGGACAAGAGGCGGAACGCCCGGGAAAGCCTTATGGTGCTTGGAGACCAAGTTCTTTTGAAACAGGGCAAAGAAGATGTTCTCACCCCAGCATTTGACCCCCGACCCTTCTCAGTAATAGGCGTGAAAGGAAGTATGATCACCGTGAAAAGGGGTAGGGAGATTAAATCGCGGAATTCATCCCATTGTAAGTTGCTGAAGCACGCGAGGGAGGATGAGTACGTAGCTGTGGATTTGGACCAAGAAGGCCTGGATACATCCGACAACCTCGGCGCATCCAGTGAGATGACAATTGGTGGTCCACGTAACGAGCAAGATGGTCCACCGACATCCCTAGGAGTGACGGAAACGGAGGGACATCAACAGCAGCCAGACGATACTGCAGTAAGCGGGCCAAGAAGACCAGCGCGTGCAAGAACGTCTACTTGGAACACTATTTACAGGGACTTTGAGCCACACTAGAAGAAAGGGGGGAGCTGTAGTGTTGGGTCTCAAGGGACTTAATGTAGGATAATTAGATGCGAAATGAGCGTTAACACTCTAAGAAAAGAGGTACTTGATTTGCATATAGGACAGTGGTGAACGGACCAGTGGGAGGACTATTAACGGAAATAAGGGCGCATAATGATACTGTTTATTGAGCTCGATTTGCGACTTCTCGCCAACCCCTAATCCTAGCGTAACAACTATCTCAGATACAAAAGGAACAGATTATAAATCTCCAGTGATACAAACACAATCGTGTCCCGAAATGCCATTTCACTCAGAAGGATACTCCCCCAACAAAGCTCCCGAAAGACCCGCTTGTGACTGTTATAGCGGGATATTCGATCATCCAAAAGATTCATGTATGGAGCCTCTCTAAAACCAACAATACTGTCGCAAAATCATTTCCTGTTGATACAACTGAGGATTTGGAGGATTTTAATAGACCTATTCTAAGAAAAAAGCCTGACAGAATCATTATCAATGCCGGAAAAAACGAGCAGAAGGCATTAATTTTAACTTAACCCTTCAAGTTGAAGGTGACGCGCCAAAAAAGCAACTAAGCTATTTCGGGATTTTAACCAGGGCAGCTGATAAAGAAGGAAATTTCTCAAGCACCAACAAGATCTTCGAGAAAACCAATGGGACTCTATTGAAATAGGAGCAGGCTTCACTTATCTAAGCCAGGCACTGTCGCTTTAGCGCAAAACGTTCGTAATTAGATCGATTAGGTCATTTGGAAGTACGATCATGTTCTGCACCCACCAATATCTACAAACCGCGGATTCAGGCAAAACGCAAACGGCTGAAACAATGGACGTAGCTTGGTTGTGACATGTTCAACCATAAATAGTCTAATTCCTCACATTGACGATTTAAGCATCTTAAGGGTCAGTTCAGAGATATCAATATCTACTATATTGTAGGTTATAGATGAGAAAAATAACTCTATTCAAATATCAAAGACAACGAAGTACATTACCAGGTTATGAATTAACTAGGAATGGTGGTGGTGTTTGTATCTATGTTCGTAGCAAAAGTGAATATCAGCTTCCAGCTTCGCTCTAATTGTGGTCTGAGTAATCTGGAATGCTTTACGATTGAAATTACTAGACCCCGCTCCAACACATTTCTCGTGTCTACCTGGTACACAGACCGCCACAATCGTCTCCCGACTTGTTTCCAACCATGAGGGAATAAATTAGGATATTAGAGGTCGTCGATAGCGACCTAGTTCCACCCCATCTATATTATCAATATCTGTATGGCCAGACTAAACCTATTGCGGAACTGAGGAACTCGAATCACGCAATATCTACGTGCCTACATGCCCTTATTAATTTATGCCTAACTAATTCCCAGATAAGGTATCTAAATCAGGTGTTATGAACATCGGATTAAACAATCACAAAGCTACTTATCTTAAACGCAGTTAGACCTTTCTCGCTCGCATATTCACGAGACTGTTGAAGCTCGACAGCTCAAGGACTCAGAAAAATTTGCATTTTAAGCTATCTTCGAATGAATGACCGGATCACGTTACGTTATGCACTAACCCAGATGAGATGAGGCACTGTTGGAAACTGTTAATCATGAGTATTATTGATAGGCATGTACCTTTGCCCCCTGGATTATTAATGATTTAACAGCTGGTATCCTAACCAGCTGGTTTCCCCCTTATTTTATTAGGAGCATGCGCACAGGACCTCGTCACTGGCGTGCACGAGGCCGCCGTGAAATAACCTCAAGTTTTGTTCAAGTTTCTCAAGTGTTTTTGTAAGCCGTTTGTTTAAGCTTTTCTCGTGGTATGGAGTTCTTTTGTTGTAACTAATGGATATGTGTGATGATCGTGTCGTAAGATACTTATGGGTCATTCAGCCTCGTGTATGATTAAACTTTTAGTTCTTATTTTAACCGTCAAGGATATCAAGTGCTGCCATTCGCGTTACAAATGAACCGCTCACGCGTAAAATACACAAACGAAACTTGAGAATAAAAAAAAGCTGCTTCTACAAGCAATCCCTTGACTTGGAAACAGTTCAAAGATGCCAAAATGAGACCAATAACTCTATAAAGAAGGCCAAGCCTAGTGGAAAACTAGATGCAAACAAATAGTGGGGCAGATATGTGCAGATTTGGGGCCGAATTGTTCACTTTCTGTTAAAAGCACCAAATTTTCAGGAAATATAGGAAAAAACATGGGGATTAATATGTGATATGGTGCCATCGCAATTTTTCCTGTTAAACCGGTTTTTTGGACCGATTTCTTATATGGCCGCCATTTTGACCGGAAGTTGTGAAGCACCTAACCGGAAGTACATGAAAAAGCGGATATTTAGACAAAAATGATGATGAAATAGTTTAAACTGTGTTTTTCCCGATGTTTTTATTTGTATAAAATATTCAAATGTGTATAAATATTGTTTTTTAAGGGGAAAAACAGGAGTAAAAGCAATATTAACTGAAAGTTTAAAAAGCAATTCTTTATACAGAATGTAATAATATCACAATTCATATTTTTTGAAAACAATGAAGGAATAGATATATAAAAAGTGAATACCATCCGGAATCCCATTTACCATATTTCCTTTGCCACGATTCCTAATAGTAACCACAATGCTTTGCGTCGAAACTAATTTGCATATCAGCTCCGCCATTTTGTTTCATCTAAGTGGATATCTCGTTGTGCTTGTACTAATTCGAATAAATCGCTTTTGCCGTAACATCTGATAATTTGACAATTATACAAAATAAGTTACCTTTATCAAAGTTCGGAAAAAACAAACGAAAAGTGAAGTAAACGCCGACCTAGCTCCTCTAGGTGAGCTGTAAGTATCAGGCATCAAGAACAGCTAGATCGATGCTTCATTCCAGGAGTGGGGAAGTGGCAATTAGATGATGAATTTATGTTCCAAAGACAACAGAGGAAAGGTTAAACTGAAGCTAGAGGATTCTTGCTGAACAACTTGAGCGTTCTCTGTTGCACGGAGTCATGGAATAGAAGCCCTTATCAACTGTAAGTATTGAGAACAATTAGAGTACGTTTACACTGGAGTACGTTTTCCGTATTCATGCCTCCCCATATCACAGTTCTTATGTATTTAACGTATGTTTAGCGCATCAGTTACCGTAATCCAAAAATATTCAATTCAGAATTGGATACGTGTTACCTTTTTTTCATAACGAATACATCACCAAACCAGGGACTTTAGCATTAAAGTTCCAGATTTGTAAGGAATGTTAAATCAGACTTACTACAGATGAACTTTTAACTCTTTAGATACAAGTACTTTTAAAGTGGCGAAACGATTAGTTTTATCTAATTTAAATAACTTTATTTTGTTTCAAACAGCCTCATGGATGACTGCAATCGTAATGTGACCGATTGGGAGCTCTGCGTTATCTGCCAAGAATCAAACAAGGAAGGACTTCAGTGCCCCGCGGACTCAAGGCGAGCAGATAAAGGTGCAGGCTATAAAACACTTGCAGACAATTTGAAACAGTTTGCTGATCTGGGTTACATGCCCAAGGACGTAAATTTATCGCGACTAGATGAAGGCGACGGCATTGCGGCTGCATTCTTCAAACATAGGGCCCGCTATCACAAAAGTTGCTATGCTCTTTTTAACTCGACAAAACTGAAACGAGCCCAAAAAAGAAAATCTGAAGCCCCAGACGAGCCGAGCATTGGCATACACAAAGGACACTAGTCCATCTTGTTTTTTATGCGAATCTGATAAACAACCACTTCATAGGGTTTCGACCCTTAGTCTCGATGCTAGAGTTCGGGAATGCGCAAATGTACTGAATGACGAAAAGTTGTTAGCTAAGCTTGGTGGCGAGGATTTGATCGCTCTTGAGGCGAGCTACCACGCCTCTTGTCTTTCTATGCTGTACAGGAGTACAGAATATGCAAAAAGAGATGCCGTGCGAGGAGATGAAAAGCCACATCGTCTAGAAGGTATTGCCTTGGCGGATCTCGTGACGTGTATAGAGGAGTCGCGCACGAATAGCGGGGGAGAGCTACCTACATTTAAGCTAGCAGACCTAGCGAAGATGTATACCAATCGCCTGCAGCAGCTAGGGATGGAGAACACCGCAAGACCAAACAGTTCACGCCTTAAAGAACGTATAATTGCTCAGGTTCCTGATCTCCAACCTTACAATAAGGGACGCGATGTATATTTGGCATTTGGAGAGGACGTTGGGAATGCACTTCACAAGGTCCATAAAGAAGATTCTGATGATGAGGCCATACACCTTGCGAAGGCAGCTGCGATTGTCCGTAAAGACATACTTACAAATAAGTATTCATTTAATGGGTCCTTCGAACGAGACTGTCAACTGCGTTCTATCCCAGCATCCTTGTTATCCTTTGTTAACATGATCCTGTATGGTCCAAATATCAACGCTGAAGAGGGTAGTTTTTCAGAAGGGCAGGCTGCTCTTACCATCGCACAGCTAGTACAGTACAATACTTATCTCCGTCGCCGTGAAGGAGATGTTAAGAAGGAAAGGCGAAATAAATCTCGAGAGTCTCCAGTTCCAATCTATGTTGGAGTATCTGTACATGCCAAGACACGCTGCCGTGACCTCGTAGAAATCTTACATAAACTTGGAATCTCTATTTCATATGACAGGGTATTGAGCATCTCCACGGATCTTGGAAATGAAGTGTGTCGCCGCTACTGGCAAGAAGGTGCAGTGTGTCCGTCTAATCTTCGTCTGGGTCTCTTTACAACAGCTGCCGTGGACAATATTGATCATAATCCGAGCTCAACAACATCAAAAGACTCCTTCCACGGCACAGGCATTTCTTTGTTCCAGCATCCATCGGCAGTTACGCCTGGTACTGAACAAGCACCGATAAATATCGCAACAAATGCTGATAGCGAGAAATCGATAAAAGAACTGCCAGCGTCATACACAGAAGTCATTCCGGTACAAGAAACTACAAGTAAAGCCCAGCCACCAGCCAACGTATCAGAGATGAAGTCGGATGAAAGCTCATTTAATCGCGGCTTTGAAGATGAATCCACATGGTTAGAGAAGGCTAGCACTATTGTGGTTAACCAAGAAAGTTTGGAAGAGAAAACTCAAGTCTCTTGGGCTGCATTTCACTCTCACCAACCGTACTGTGTGCCTCCTTCGTCGGTTGCTGTTTCTGCTCTGTTGCCACTTTTTTTCCTGATCAGGCAAAATCGGTTGCAATGATAAGACATGCCATGAACGTGATAAAACTGTCCGTAGATCATCTGAATCCAGGTCAAGTCCCAGTCATTGCCGTAGATCAGCCATTATATGCTGTAGCGAAAGAAATCCAGTGGAGATGGGCTAGTCATTACGGCGAGGATAAATTCGTTGTAGTATTCGGTGGACTCCACATCGAGATGGCGTTTCTGAAGGTGCTAGGAGATTGGCTTGAGGGAAGTGGGTGGACAGTGGTCCTTTCAGATGCAAACGTTGCTACGCCAGGAACTGCTAATTCGTTTCTCAAGGCCACAAATGTAACGCGCACTCGAAGGGCTCATCAGGTGACAGCTTGCTCCTTATTTATTCTTCTAAAGAGAGCGTATCAGAGGTAAATATATCATTTCAATGGTAAAACTGGTGGGAAAATCTTAATGTTTTTAGTTACAGCTGAGCTGCACATTGCTGCTTTAACTAGCTTTACAAACACTTCACTCAAATCTCAACAAGGTTAAGGATCTTAACTTTCGGGGACGTAATCCAGCTGGCTAAAGGCAGAGCGTGGAACAACTGCATTCTGTCCTCGAGACTCTACAAAAGAAGCACCGAAAACAGCCAACAGATATATTAGTTAATATCGAGTTTTGATATGAGCGCGATAAGCAACCCCCTTGCGGCTCTGTATAAAATTTCTTACATGCATGGCTGATGGAAATAAAAAGGGGTGGATTTTTTTATCCCTGTATTGCCGTTTAAGGCTTTAAAATAAGGATAATTATGTTATCAATGGATTGTTACATCGTAAAACTTATTAGTAAAATGTTTCACTTGTGATAGGTACGTAGATGGAATGGGTAATGGTGCCCTTTCCTTTGACGAGTGGTGTAACCATCAGAGACGTAAAGTACCCCAGTTTCAGTACTGGCATACAGCCCTTCAACTGGAGCTTCTTCTCCTCCTTGTTTTTCTAAAGTCGCTCCGCCTTGCTGACTTTGGCATGTACGTAGATGCAGTTTACAAGATGCTTCCGTGGTTCTTTGCTTTAAACCATACCAACTATGCCCGTTGGCTCCCTATACATGTACGCGATATGCGCGAACTCGACAGTAAGGCACCAGCAGTAGCAGAGGCATTCAAGCAGGGTTTGTTCACCGTCACAAAAACCCGTCGAAGATTTTCTTGTATAGCTATTGATCAGGCCCACGAGCAGAACAATGCTATGGTCAAGGATGACGGAGGGGCTGTGGGTCTGACAGAGAATGCCAGCGCACTTCGCAGGTGGATGCTATCCGGTCCTGAGATGGCACGGCTAGTCAACGAGTTCGAGGCATGCATGGCACCTGAAGTTAGACCTGAAACAAACAACCATCATGAAGCTGAGAGGGGTTATCAAGCAGCGTACCACAAAGATGTCAGGTCACTCGTGGATGTACTTGACGACCTTGGGAACCCTTTTGAAGAAGAGGGCAAAGACCTGATCGTGTTAGATACAAAGGTGGTGGCAGACGAAGGAGGGGTATCAAGAATGCAGCAAATAGAGGATCTTGGCGTAAAGCAGTGTGACACGTTCATTTCAGAGCGCCTAATACAGCGGACGAAGCCTCTCGATGACCCTATTAGTAGAAACAAGCTCTCCGTCTTTGAAACTCCTTCCAAGAAGAAAATTTCAAAGGCTCAACAGCAGCTTTCCTCTATGAAAAGCGACTGTTCTCTTTTTTTCACGACTGTTTATTGCATGCCAGAGCAGAAATGGTAACTTGATGAATTTTTTAAACATGAAAATCAAGCATGCCCCCCATCGATATCTGATCAAGGAAATTTGCGCCTCCCTCGACAAAAGTCTGAGTTAGCCTCTTGTCTTCAAGCTCTAACTACTCCCAAGAATGCAGCCCCAGCCAATTGTGAAGTCATTATTATGGACGGAGCAGTACTGGTAAACATGCTTAAGCCCACGGGGAAAGAGAAAACATTTTCCGAATATGCCTCAAATAAGTTTATTCCTTATGTCACCGCTCAGCTTCAACATGTGAAACGCATTGATATTGTCTGGGACGAATACGTGGAGAACAGCTTGAAAGCAACAACTCGGAGCAAACGTGGATCAGGAGTACGACAACTAGTCGCAGCTAATAATAAGCTTCCAAGAAACTGGAAAGAATTCCTTCGTGAAGATCGGAACAAGCAGGAGCTCTTTAGATTCCTTGCGCAATGCGCTACTTCTGTTAACTCGGGTCAGAGACAGATCATCTCTACGCATGCAAGAGGCGTACTGACGAGCCTTCCACGAGATGACACCTCCAGCCTGGCACCATCCTCACATGAAGAAGCCGACACAAGAATGTTTATCCATGCTGCTGATGCTATCCAATCCGGCTTCACCAAGATCATTGTTCGTAGTGTTGATACTGATGTCTTAGTACTGGCCGTGGCTCTGGTACAGAAGTTACAGGCGCTTGCTTCAGAGAGCATCCAACTCTGGGTGGCATTTGGTACTGGGGAACATCTTCGCTACCTTGCAGCCCACGAGATTGCCAACAAATTTAATAACACCGCTGCACTTGCCCTACCTGCATTCCACGCATTCACGGGATGCGATACGGTGTCTTGTTTCTATGGGAAAAGCAAGAAGACTGCGCTGGACACCTGGAAGAGTTTTCCAGAAGTTACCCCTGTGTTTATCGCCTTGTCCAGAGCTCAAACAGAAATAGCCGAAGAGTGGATGTCAACCCTTGAACGCTTCGTTGTCTTACTTTATGATAGAACAAGCAGTTCTTCATCTGTAAACGAAGCCAGAAAGCAGTTGTTTACCCGTAAGGCTCGAAATTTCGACGCCCTTCCTCCGACGCGAAATTCATTACTAGAACATGTCAAGCGTACTGCATACCAGGCTGGCCACATCTGGGGACAAGCCCTCGTGCCAAACCCACCTATTCCTAGCCCACAAGATTGGGGATGGATATTGGAAAGTGGCGAGTGGCGGCCTTTCTGGACAACACTGTCAGAAATAACAAAGTCATGCCAAGAGCTAGTAAAGTGCGGCTGTAAGAAGGGTTGTAGAGGAGGCTGTGGTTGTCAGAAGGTCAGCCTAAGATGTACAGCTATGTGCAAGTGTGCTGAAGAGTGCGAAAACCGTTGAAGCCAACAATCTAAGACTCTTTTGCGATTATAAACGCTGGTCTCCGAACGAAGGGTAGAGTAAATTTTGTAAGTAGTCAATGAGACATTACATACCTGTTATTCTTAGTATTCGTATACAGCATTATAGTCCAAGAAGATTGAAGTTTAGAAATGAATCTGGACCAGAGAAACAGTAAATTATGTGTATACTGTCAGAGTGAAGATAAAATTAAAGAACACCAGCTAGCAAAAATGAAGTTTGGACCCATTTCTTCGATAGTTTTGACTATGGTATTTTTTACTTCCGGTCTACTCGCGTTCATTTTAAATTTCTATCTTTTAAACTGTAATTTATCATTTTGTACAAATTTAGCTAATATAGTGTCTTTTTGTGAAAATACAGTTACCTTGTGCATTTCCGGTCATTTTTTGGCCAAGTTGTTAATATACAGACATTTTCTAGAAAGTGTCATTTTTACTTCCGGTTCAAAATGGCCGCCGTTTTTAAACTCCCCTTTAAATGACCCTTAACGGTGGTTTTGGCGATGGCACCATATCCTATCTTTTTAAGCGCCTTGAAAACTGTCATCATGCCAATTTTCGTGCTTTTAACAGAAAGTGAACAATTCAAGCACATATCTGCGCTACTAAAAGGTGATCCTGTAAAACTTGGCGTTAAATTAATGAGCTTCAGTCTCTGCAAAGTAACTAAACCAGAGTGTTCCGAACCAAAACAGGAAACCAAATTTTACCTCACCCAACTATATTGTTGCAGCATTTAAGAGGCCCTGACTGTAAATATCGAGAATCTGCCGACAGTTGCAAAATTTCATAATTTATCTTATTCTACCTAAAAGACCCTTTTGGTGAACTATTTTCAAAAATGGAAATAAAAAGTTCCATCGCGCTTTGCTTTTTCCGAAAAATCCAAAAGTTCAAATTATGCCGAGGCGGTCCCCGACCCCCCCGGAAAACAGTGGAAAATTCTGCAACTTCGCTAACTCCGTACGCGACAACGCGTCGAATTCCCGGTTTGCTATTTTAGATATTCGTAAAAGGACCCTTTCTCTTTGAAAAAATGCAAACTTTATGTAATTTTGTCAAGTTTAAGACACTTGGAGGCTCGTCTGCCCCAGTCCTGGAAGCTCGCCAACGTTGCCCCTATTCCTAAGCAGACCCCTGTTTATGACGTTAACAAACACTTGAGACGAATTTCACTTACACCTGTCCTTTCCAAGTTGGCTGAGGACTTTGTGGTTGATCGTTATGTTAAACCAGCTGTACTCGCTAAGGTCGACCCTCGGCAGTTTGACACTGTTCCCGGTTCAAGTACCACCGAAGCCCTAATTAGTATGACTCATGCCTGGTACAGTGCTACTGACGGTAACGGCGCGTCTGTTAGGGTGATTCTCTTTGATTTTAAAAAAGCTTTTGACCTCATCGACCACCGGATTTTGGTCAGGAAGCTGGGTACATATAACATCCCTGATGCTGTCATCGCATGGATTACCGACTTTCTCACCTCGCGCAAACAGCGTGTTAAACTCGGCCACGACTGCTTTTCAGAATGGGGCGCGGTCCCAGCGGGGGTTCCTCAAAATACAAAACTAGGGCCGTGGCTGTTTATCATCATGATCAACGAGCTGGATGTTCCTGGCACTGATCTCTGGAAGTACGTTGATGATACCACTATTTCAGAGACGATAAGCAAGAACCAAGACAGTCACATTCAAGCTGCTGTTGACACCCTAGCAAGCCGTGCGACCGTGGATAAGTTTCAACTAGACGAGACGAAATGCAAAGAACCGCTTATAAACTTTAACACTAACAACCCTACTTCTTTCGATCCAGTTGTTGTTAATGGCATGCCTATTGATTTAGTTACTAGTTCCAAAATACTAGGCCTTAACATCTCCAATGATTTGAAATGGAATTGTCACATTGACACCATTATTAAGAAAGCTAAAAAGCGCTTGTATAGCTTATCTTAGCTTAAACGCTCTGGTCTTGGTACCCATGAGTTAGTCCAGTTTTTCTGCACTTCTATTCGTCCGATCACAGAGTACGCGTGACCTGTCTTTCATGACGGCCTCCCCGTGTACCTCTCCAACGAACTTGAAGGAGTACAAAAGCGGGCTATGCGCATCATTTTTACTCTTTGCTCATATAATGAGGCCTTGGTTGAATCAGGCCTAACTAAACTTTCAGACCGCCGCCAGGAACTAGTTGATAAACTATTTAAGAATGTTTTACAAAAAGAACAGAACAGGCTCCATGAACTTCTTCCTGCTCGCAACACATGTACCTTTAACCTAAGAAATATGCGGAAGTTTAAGCCAGCTTTTAAGACGAACAGGTTTCGTAGTAGTTTTATTACCTTTAACGCCCTTAAGGCGTGAACGGTTTTAGTAGATTTTTAAACCTCTTCTATATATATTTTTTAGAACATATATATAGTGTCCTTATTTGCTGTTTTAAATCACTTGTAGTCTTTTTAATGTAATTACCAATTTTCAATTTTTTGTAAATAATCGTATAATTCAACTTTTAGTTGCAAATCGGTTATTAATAAATTATCTATCTATCTATCCATAAAAATCCGTTGAAATAACCCACTTTCAATCTTTTGGATTGTGGTGAAAAAAAGGCCAACTTTAAAGGCCTATAAAAATCCTAGTGTATAAATTTACGTGTCATATTGTACATCAGGAGAAAGCTTTATCCTTGTAGGTCATTATTTCCAACTGTCGTTTTTGGCCCGCAAAAATTAGCGTATCCAGTTTGAAAAGAGTTCGGGCTATTTTGACCAAAAATTCAATGCAAATTGCTGAGCGGATGTCACGCAAGAGGTCACGGCCAATCATCCCGGTTTGCAAATAATTCATCTTTTTTCTCTTCTGATTGAAAATGTCAGCAAACAGCGCCTTGAAGTACTTCAATGACCTTTCATTATATTTAACGATCATACAAGCACGCCACATATCCTTTTACTCATCTTAGATCTAACCGAACGATAACAGTTGATCGCGATCGATCGCGTTGATGCGCAGTCCAATAATTTGACCTAAAATTTGATTCACATACTCAGCGAAACTTATTACAAAGTTGAAGAGTATAGGGTAGACTTACTAACTATAGTTACTCTTGTTTTAGAATAACGCGATGTAATCCCAGGAGCTCCCCATCTTACTCAATTTTTCACCGAAAAGGTCAACGAAACAGACTGACAAAACAAAATGATCAATGAAACTGTGCGTCCTTGCAGTTCTTCCTTACCGTAATTCGTTCATACATTTTAAACTGCTGATAATGCCAGTTGCTTACGTCTTTTTCGTGCCCGTAGAAGAAAAGGAATGAAGAAAAAGAAACCAATCAAGAGTAAAAGAAAAACTCATGACGTTTTTCACCAAAATCGGGACCCTCGAAAACTAAGACCTAAGACCTAAGACCCCCTAAAATCAAATCCGTCGAAATATGAAGTCAAATTGTAATCGAAATAGGTCTAATCTGTCAAATTATCTTCTGTCCGATTCTTTCCACCGAGTTTTAGGTCGAATTTAACGGTAAATTTAGGGGTCTTAGTTTTCGTAATTTCGAAAACAAAGACCTCTCTTAGTTTTCTTTATTACGAAAACTAAGACCCCCTAAAAAAACAATCCGTAAAATATATATGAAGTCGAATTACGACCGTTCAAAGAATATAAGCCGTAAAACACCCAGAAACTATCATCCGCGTGCTGACGATCCGCTTCTTTTAATTATTAAATCGTGAAATTTGCCTTCCACTGGAGATGGGTTTTTGCCTTCGTTGCCGGCTGACATGTTGCTGCGACCCTGATGGCGTTTGGTTAATTATCGGTTAAACATAACACAAAAATTCTGTTTTTTTTTTCTCTCTTTCTGGCCAGCCCATAGCCAGAAAAATGCATTCTTGAAAAGGGCGAATAAAAGAATACGTACTACATTGTGTTTTTTAAGAGTTTATTTTTATCGCTGCCACCCCGGAGATCACCGGAAATAAGGGAAAAGTTACAATGTAATGGGTAGTTGACCGGTAGGTTGGGGGCAAGGAGAAATAGTCTGTGAGGGATACTGGCTAAAAACACTTTTTTAATAAACCATGAATGAATGAATGAATGAATAAATTTCCTGTACTAGCAAGGCATCATCTCGAAAATTTTGCATTTTTATTTGAGAAAAAAATAAAATAAACAAACAAACAAAACAAAATATCCCTTGGGTGATTTTTAGGTAATGCAATCACGGTCGCAGAGACACGAATGCAAAAATCGATCGCTAGCACGTGGAAAGCCAATTTTACGAGTTTTAAAAAGGAGGATAAAAAAAACAAAATTATAGACCAATCGGCGGCGTACGGCGTATTTTCAATGTACAATTATGCACAGGTAGTCTATGGCTTTTCGACGTCCTCTTTTTAAAGCCTCAATACTGACATGTCTGCAAATTTTTAGAAGACGCGAATCGTCAGTACGCGGATGATAGTTTTTGATTGTTTTACGGCTTATAGTCTTTGAACGGTCGTAATTCGACTTCATATATATTTTTCGGATTGGTTTTTAAGAGGGTCTTAGTTTTCAAGAGAGGTATTTGTTTACGAAATTACGAAAACTAAGACCCCTAAATTTACCGTTAAATTCGACCTAAAACTCGGTTGAAAGAATCGGACAGAAGATAATTTGACAGATTAGACCTATTTCGATTACGGATTTGATTTTAGGGGGTCTTAGTTTTCGTAATCTCGAAAACCAAGACGGGTCTTGGGTCTTAGGTCTTAGGTCTTAGTTTTCGAGGGTCTTAGTTTTCTTAACACCCACCAAAAACCGTATTCCAAAACGAATGTCATATCGTCTCGTTGTTCACCATGGGCTGTTGTAAGGTTCTTTCTTCTCTCATCGTTTGAGAATTCTTTTTAAACCATGAAAAACAGTTACCATAAGGCACTTGTACCATCGCGTCGAGTAAATTACTACAAAAATGTCAAATTTGACTTGCGTGATAATATAACTTCACGTGACGTAACCAAAAAAGTACGGATTTGTCTGCAGAACATGTTCGGGTAACTCTCCTCAAAATTCGGTCCTGAAAACATCTCGAAATGGCTATCTCGACCTGAGAAGTACAAGTAAAAAAAGATCACAGTATTGGTCAATGAATTTCACCAGACTTTCCGATTTTCTACAAAATCCCGCCACCGAAAGTAAAAGTCGAAGAATGTTATCAAAGTCACTTGGGCTCACCTCTAAACGGCATGATATGTGTAAGATCTCCAATTACCAATGAATCTGAATGAATTTGACCAGGGTCTTACCATGCGAATGCAGCCATTTCTCCTCTCCTCGCCGCCCGCTAGGAACGTTTTGCGGGTCTTCGTCTTCTAATAATAAAAAGAAAAAACAACGAAAAAAAAGAACACCCACTTCTAAAAAGCACTAACTTGATATATGTGTGACAACATGTAAATTGTGTTTGTGCATTTGTAAACGGTCTTTTTTTAACATAAAGATAGACTGTGATAAAATTGGTGAGAATAGTGGCTACAAAGATATATCTTACACTCCCTTTTACGGACTGGTGGCAGGGACCCTGGCAACAAGTGAATTGTGTCTATTCGTCTTGTTACTCAGAATTGCATACCTTGTCGTATCTTGCTTTTGCTTCGTTCGAGAGTCCCATTTCATGCGAGCTTCCAGCGATTTGAAGGGCATTTTGAGGGGGTCTTCCTTTTTTACTTTAGGTGGAGTTTTGAAGAAAACGAAGAAATTGATCAGGTTCATTGACAATTGAAGATCTTGATGCTCCTTACACTTGTAGATCAGTAAGATCAGGATAGCCGTTTCTAGTTGATTTTCGTTTTTGGGTCTTAGGGCTGATGTGGTCGTTTTCTACCCACCCCCAGATGTTTATTTCCAAGCAATAGGATAGGATAGCATCGAGAAAGCTATCCTCTTCGAGCGGTGAGCAACGCGCGCGAGTAAAGACAGAACACGTAAGTGGCAGGCTAGGGCGACCCTGTCCCGGCTATCTCGCCTCTCTTTCTGGTTCGCACTCGCCTGTTTCCTCCTCAGAAGCATGTTTGCTATTATTACTGGAATACCAAGCGGGAGCCTCTGCGGAGGAGAGAGGCGAGGGGCACCAGAAAGAGAAACGCGAAATGACTGGGGTGCGGTCGCTCCGGTTTAGCGCTCTGTGCTAGTTCGCATCGCTCACCGCTCGAAAAGAATGGCTCGCTTGAGCCTACCCTTTGCCAAGGTGTAGCTGTACCCTCCGCTTTTTTCGTTTTTTCCCCTGTAGGAAGGGTACTGCCACGTACGCTAAGCTACCTTCTTTCTACACCTCTATTCTGAGTTTCTACGCAAACCCCAATACCGATATCTCTCAGTGATCAAAACAATTTTATCTTCAATATCTTTTGTCATGAATATGTATTTCGGGGCATTTCGGTTTTTCAAGTGACAAGGATGATCGATTGATAGCAATTCTTTTGGATCACTTCCGTCGCTTGAAGTCTGTCTGGGTTTAATATCCAACATTTTCAAAGAAGTCCTTCGTCTAGGGGTATCCCAGAGCCGATATACCCGGGTATTCTTTGAAGGGGGTTTACTACCATGCCCAACTAAAAGGGTTTCGCTAGTTGATAAGACGAAAGTTGACTCACTGCTACTAATTCCACAGTCCCCTTTAGCTGTAGAGGACTTAAATATGTCCTATAGTCTCGGTTGGAACTGAACATCCATCTGGTCAATTGCTGTTCTCCAGCCAACTCCGTAGGACGGTTACGTCACGTAATGTTATAACTCAAATCAGATTTGACATGTTTGTAATATTTTACTAGACGCAATCAGGTACTAGTGCCGTTTCGTAACAGTGTTAGAGAATTCTTAAACGAAAAATTCTGCTAAAAAGGCACTCTCACAGTATTGTAAAAACAAACAATAGCTGGTGTATTTGTGTAGACAGAGTCCTCTTACTGGCGTGAGCTTTTGTTGATGTGAAGAGAGCCTTCGACACTATCGATCACGGCGTTGACCATGCAAGATGCGTTAAAGTTGCTCAGTTCTTTCCGAACTAACCGTATATCAAGATCCATGGTAAGTAAACGTCTATCCTGCGCGAGCCCTCTCTTAACTGTGGCGTACCTCAAGGGTCAATAGTCGACCCCTGTCTTTTCCATCTAAATAAATGATCTACCCATATGATTGAATGCTGGTACTCCAAGAATGTTACGGGGACGAGACTAAAGTTACCATTTCTTCACTTGCCATAACCGATCTCGAAACACAGATTTGCAATAGTGATTGAAACATAATCTATGGCTGAAAGCTAACAAGTTGAGTCTCAATGTGGATGATGACTTTGAGATAAAGCTAAATGTAAAGGTCCTCCAAATAATAAAAAAAAACAATTCATAGAAAATCTCTCGCGCTTAAGAATTGACGAAAATCTTGCTTGGAAGGCCCGCATGCATGAAATCTCACTCTCACTCATACGCAGTTTCAATATACAAAGGTCTTGTCAATAAAACGGAACCGAGAAGGGGTAACAGACGACCGAAAATTGACCTAAGATGATTCCCCCGACCCAGGCCTAGAGAAGATGACTAACACAGCCCGCCGTAGAAGTCAAAGCAACAAGCGAATTCCATAAATGACAAATCGCTTGCGGAGTAATCTATTAGGACCCGAGAATGACAGAAAGTTATCAAATAGTCCTTGGAACCATGACACAGCTCCGTATAGGTAATGATAACTACTGCTAAGTTTTCATCCTAGCACCCTTGAGGCGTATAGCAAAATCATTATCGTCCTACAAATACGCAAACAGATTACAGGAAAAGCTTGGCAGCAACACTTGCTACAAAAACGCCCAACTAACAGTACCACTCTCAGGTAGAAATGTATCACGTCCTGCGTTGCATCTAAATTAACAATTTCAATTATTAGAGCTCCCCGAAAGATATCAATCTCGTCAGTCAGTTTTTATAAACTCCCTCAAAAGGCAATCATATCTCCAAAGTTCACAGAGACCCCTAACGCCTACCTCAATGAGATTAGCATCTAGAAACCTAATCCAACGACCCTTCCTCACTAAACAAGCCCATGAGATTTACGTTAACACCCCAATCACTGTAATATCCGGCTCATAAAGATACCCATTCATTTTACAATCAGGCCCACATCATACACGCTCACCCTATGATCGGACTCTCAAAGATTACTACACCGTGCTTATAAATACCCTCACTATGACAACTTACGTTGTAATTGGGAGCGCAAAGATACCTATCACTCACCGTGTAAACTTGTTCACAGAGATGTCCATAATTTTTATAAATGGGTTCACAAAGATGTACACCAACTCACCTTATAATGGAGTTCACACAGATATCCGTCTTTCTAATTCGCTTAAAAGGATGCCCATCACTCAGTTTATATACGGTGGGAAAAAGAACAGTTATTGGCCCATTGTTTCCTTTCTCCATATTTTTTGCACAGTGCTTTCAAAGAACATGTGAACAGTGTTCTCCAGTAACGTGCGGCCAGTTTCGTTTCCCAAAGCAGGAGAGTACCTAGTACCCACACCAATCATAAAAAGGCAATAATAAAAATTAAAAAAAACGGTGAAAATTTCTGTAGAAAGCAGGCATTATTTTGGTAAATCAAACTTGACTCAATCTTAACTCAAACTCAACTCTAACTCAACTCAAGCTCGTAACTCGATAATAGCCGTTCACAGTGGCTGGAAATCCTCGCCAGGAAGATGTTCCATCGGAACTCCTCTGTAGCGAGAAGGCCGACTTAAAATTCAATTCGAGCAACGGAAAAGAGAGGAGAAGAGAACATCGCTATGAGTCAAGAGGAACGTGATATATTCACAGAAGTTAAACATATTCGATTGGCAGAATATTGTTCCAAGACATTAAACAACAAGCAGATATGGTTTTTCCTATAAGATCAATCCATTCTGCACTTTACATTCGCGATAAATTCATGTAATAAATGGGTGGAGAGGATGACTGTGATAGGAGTTTGGAAGACATTATCAGGACAGATTGTCAACTCATTCGCTCAATGAAATTGTAAAACTGACTGTCAGTCTGGGAATTTCAAAAACTATGGCTCTGGTTTGTCTCAACAAACATGCATGTTGAGAACTGACAAACTGATCACCTTGAACATGACTTGTATGCGGGCATTTAATGCAATTTCACTTTTGCATGAGTATTTCTTTCTCACGCATGTACACGAATAACTATGAACACTTGCATTAATAATTTGGTATTTATTACAGGAATTCAGTGCTAATGAAGGCCCGCATATTCAATGATCATAATTCTCATGAACTGCATCCTTAATGACATTGCTACACGTAATTTCTATCTCAGTGATTATGTTTGCATCTTACTGTTACAAACAATAGTTGTCAAGTGTGATTATGTACTAAAACAAGTGCAAACACTCTCATAGCTATAATTCACTGAAAAATAATCTATTTTCTCTAATTACCAGCATTTGCTTGCTATTTTCGCTACAGCATTATCTCCTACCATTCCATCCACACTACTACTGACACACATCACAATTATACAAATATTGTGAAAGGTTTGAACCCAGGAGTCATTTCAAAAGGTTGAAATCCGGACTCTGACGAGACGAGCGCAACTAGTTTGTGACTCACCTGACAGCCTACAAGACGAGACTGATTATCTTAACAACGTTTTTAGTAAGAACAATTACAACACGGACTTTGTTAGACGGAACACTCACAGTAACACTGATTCCAACTCTCAGACCAACTCTGGCCCTGTTACGACAGCGACTATACCGTACATCAGAGGCACCTCTGAAACTATTGCACGTATATTACAACCTTACAATATACGTGTTGCGCACAAACCGATAACCACTTTACGGCGACTGCTTACTAATGTCAAGGACAAAGACAAACCGGAGGACAGACAGGGAGCAGTATACAAGATCAAATGCTGCGACTGCCAGGCTTCTTACATTGGTGAAACCGGCAGAAACCTTAGCACGCGACTGACCGAACACAAACGCGCGACAAGGAATGGTGACGTCAACAATCACATTGCTGAGCACCATTTAAAGAAGAAACATCAAATTGACTTGGACTCTGCGACATGTCTAACGTATTCTGCAGACTACTATCAACGTCTTACTTTAGAAAGCTGGTTTACTAACTTAGAACAAACGCCACTGAATCGTAGTCAACAGTTACCAGCGCCGTACAAACGACTTATTGACGAGATCAAGCAAAACTAACTACGAGTTAACAAGAACTAACGAGAACTAACAATTTGACTAACAATAGACGACTGTTTAACTGCGACAATAGACGGATCGAAACGCACCAATCACTGATTACGAGTCTTCATAGCCAATAACATCATGGCTTAACTGACAGACGACCAATAACATCGCGACATAATTGACCAATCAGATCAATAACCAGATCGAGTATAATACCATCAACTGACGTGATACAACTCACTTTGACTCGGAAGATGACTACCGCACAGGTTGTCGAAACGTCAGTCACTGTCAACAACTGCTCAACCCTTTAAAACAAATATTACCGTGCAGTTATCTTCTATCAAGCCATTTCCTCCTTTTGACTATAATTTCACATGTAAGAGGGTCAAATGTGATGAATCGTTACTGAGTTAAATCAAATGATATTTAAATTTTTGTGGAAAGGAACCGATAAAGTGACAAGACTTTCCACAATTAACGAATATGAAAACGGTGCTTTAAAAATGATCGGTCTGGAAAGTATGATTAAATCTTTACGACTAGCCTTGCTGAAAAGGATCTTCACTGCAACAACGGTGCTTGGAGAAGCTTTTACGGTTTTCGTTGGAACCCTTTGGGGGCCACTCAGTTTATTTCATTGTAATTATGACATTAAAGAGATACATATTTCCTCTAAATTCTATTCGTAGTTACTTCAATGGTGATCTGAGTTTCGTAGTGTTTTTGATAGTAGAAGGGAATGTCAATGTATTTTGTGGAATAACAAAGAGATACGTGTTGATAATGAGCCTGTTTTCTATAAAAAAAACTTTTTGAACAAGACGTCATTTTCGTAAATGATCTTTTGTTTGAATTAGACACCACAAATTCTTTTACTATAGTTTCGAATAAAATTAGCAAGATTAACTACCTAATTTGGGCAGGGCTTCGTCACTCTGTTCCAAAACATTTAAAGAATAGCAATTGTCTTCGCTCAGAAATAAGTTAAATAAGAATTTGATATATTAGAAAAGAAATCTAAAGATTACTACATGTTAATTAAAAGAATAATTGCCCAGTGCCTCCCCAGCTACACAGTTTCCTCAATTTACAGTGAAAGCCCTCCTTACAGCCACCTCGGTAATACGGTCACCTCGTTATTACGGCCAAATTTTTTTGGCCCATTGGCGACCGTATTGATGGGGTTCCACTGTATCTCCCGACCTCGCATCCCTTCCATTTTTATGGGCCTTTCCCCCTGAGCCTCGCGAGGTTCCGCGATACACGTATTTCTAGTATATTTGTATCATCGGCAAATAAATAGAAATTGAGTTTTGAAGAAACAGGGTAAATGTCATTAATATAGAATAAGAAAACAACGGCCCTATGATGGAACCTTGCGGAACACCAAGTAAGATTTTTACTTTGCTATAAATGCTAGCTCCAATTTGACTAGTCTAGAGACTGTCATTCAAATACGAATCGAACCAATTGTTAATAATTCCACGTTTACCATAGTGACTCAATTTGCACAATAGTACGGTATGCGCAACTCTGTCGAAGGCCGTTTCTGAGATCGATGGGTATACCACACGAGTGCAAACCTGCGTCCATATTGCTTTGTATTTTGTTGACAGTATCCCAAATTGTGTATTGAGTCGAATAATCTGCTTAGAAACCAAGAGCTTTTTTCAAAAGGACTTCGCTTTTCTTCGATAAAGAATGTGAGGCGTTTCCACTGACATCAGTATTTCGAACAGTCGATAAACACAGATAGGAATGAAATTTGCCAATAATTGTCTAGTTCCGTTTCGTCACCTGTCTTACTGGAATGACTTTCGCATGTTGTAGCTTGGGAGGAAAAACACCGGTTTGAACCGAAATGTTCATTATTTCTGCCAGGGTAGCAGACACGATGTGATTCGCGCCTTTTAAAATTCGAATAAGACAGGAGTATAATCCATACGCTTAAGAAAAAGCGATCGAGGAAAACACTGACTACTGAAATTTCAAACACGACGTCCGTTTCTTCCTCAAGATAAAATGCCACAATTTCTTCTTCCGAGGAATCGGGGATCGTCCGTTGAAATCAAAGTGATCAATGCGCAATGCCTCACTGGAAGTAACAATAGGTCTTTAATAGTTAGTTGCTCCCATGCAACCTACCTCTCTTGATTAAAATAAAAGACAAGATTGTAAAGGAGGGTTTATTAAAAAAAGTTTCAAATATACTAGTAAATTGCATGCTAATGACGTTAACCTATGAAAAAAAGAAAAGTTACATGTAAATTATCTTAACAGGATAGGGTATCCGTAATTAAACACAAAAACCAAAAAGAGAAAAGTAAGTACATACGATCAGAAGAACAAAGGATTGGGAAATTAGGGAAAGTCCAAACTGTAAGACGAACAGAAAAACAGAAAGGGCATAAATTAATCTTAGTTGGGAACACAAGTAAGTGGTAACATCTTCAAATGAAACTTTTGCAAAGCTCAATATCTGGCTGTTGAATTCTTTCACGTCTTCGAACCTCTCCACACGCTAGTACGCACAGAGCTAGTCCTTCTGAGAACCCCACACATCTTTCAAAAGTTCACAAAAAAAAAAAAATTAAAATAGCGGGACAGCATGCAAAAGTCTTGACTGGTAATCAAAGCATGAATGCATATTTAATGAAATTTGTACAACCACAGCCATTTTTTGTTCAAGAGGACAAGTAGTGTGGAGGAAATGTTTAAAAATCTTTTTAAAACCTTCTTTCCTTTTATTTGTTTATTATTTAGCCGGCTTCGCGTTTGGAATGGCGAATACTTGGTGAACGGAACTCGACGCAGAAATTTCGGTTAAAGCTTTCTTTTTGCAACCAATACAACAACTGCGTATTCCTCAGACCTTGTTCTTTCCATTTTCAACCAGAAAAACGTCTATGAAGCTTCAATGTGTGTTATAAACCATCCGACTTCGCAACCAAAGTGAGGCCAGAAAAAGAATATAATAATGTTACTCACGCCTACCTGTCGAGAGGTGCAGCTCCTTAAGGCCAGTGATCATTAGCAAGGTCAGAAACGTTTAAGGTTTTTCCTGTAGTCTGCTGTAATAGCCGGTCTGAATAAACTTTCAAAAAAGCAGCCATTAATGAATCCCGTCGACTTACTCATGTGTGACGCTTTCCTCGACCAAAAACGAAATAAACAAACCAGCTTTGAATAACAGAAGAATCTTAGCAGCAGCTGTATTTCATATTGTGGCAGCACGCCGTGGAAGTTAGAATAAAGATATACCAGGCCTTAGATGTCGGTAAACAAACGTCTAGATGCTGCAAAATTATTTAAGCATGACAAAAAAATTGACCAATCTAAAATGGAGCAAAGCAAAAGCGTGACCAAGCTAAAAGGAAAGTCTTAAAAAATATATATTTTAAAGTTTTTTCCGTAATTCAAGAACAAGAAAACTCAAGATTTTTAAGGGAGTAACTATATTCGTTACCTCTAAGCTGGCTTTCTTTTTGCCAAGACAGACGCAAGGTGCATGTCTGAGATTCCCTTCCCATCCCTTACAGAGTCTCCCTTCCCACTTCGAGAGGCTGTAGAGACGGACGAACGGGCGTGCGAGTGTATACGCTTTTGAAGTCATAACCAATTTTCTCTTTTCAACAGGTTTCCAATTGCTAAAGCTGTGTTGGCTTCGCAGCGAGCGTCGCGGGCACGCAAACGCCGCTATGAAAACGTTAGACTCAAAGTTTCACTTGCAATTCATACTTGTGTTCACAGTGGGAAGGAAAACATCACTGTCGAGTCACTTCAAAATATATTTTTTCTTTCTTTTTATTCGAAAACGACTACCCTCACTGCCGTATTCTTAATGGATTTCTTTGTTTTTTCTGTTTTCTGCAGCTTGACTACATTGTATTTCTGGCCCTATTCAGCTATGTTATTCTTGTTCGTCAGGCAACAACTCCTTCTAATGTCGAGACCGTGGTCATCGTCTTTGTCTGTTCTTTGTTTACGGAGGAAATTAGACAGGTAAGGCAAGTCCATAGGGGCGAGGTCATTTTGGGCTGAAGCCCAAACGTATATGTTCAACCAAATGTTAAAACAACAACAGGAACAGCAAAAGCAAATGGATGACATGCAATCCTTACTAATGCTCCAGCAGCAGCAGCAGCAAACCACAACATTAACGAAGATTATTGAAACACTAGTTCCGAAATAAACAAACTCAGTTTCTTTAAAATTCTTTGCGGTGCTTCAGGTCTCGGTTTACTTTATTGTTATATAAACTTGAACTAAGTTGGCCTAGACTTCAATCCGGCGAAAGACAATCAGTGCTGTAACCGTGTTAGATGTTCAATTACTGGAGTTAGGACTTTATTTCGACGTTTTTAGAAGGTTAAAAATTTACATTTTTCATGAATGGATTAAAATTGATGCTGACAGCCGTAATAAAGGCAAGTTATTCGTTGTGTTTTATTTGACATTAATTTACTTTTCTTGTTACCTTCCCATATAAACGAAGAACAGTCTTTGGGTCTTATGCTGGGTGTTTACAAAACGGCATGATCAGGAAAAATAATCTTCTAGAGAAGGTGGATCTAGGTCAAAAAATTGTTGTGTTACCGTACAAGCACGTCAAAACATTTTGAAGGATTGCACAGACAATGTACATTTTGCCTACTTTGCTTAGCCCTATCTTTAAACTCCTTTTGAAATCAAGAAATTTAAAGTCATTTACAATATCAGAGAAAAGCCATTCGACGGAACAGCGAACTTCACTCATGGAACCGTTGTAAGCTTCAATCAGGGACAAAAGTAGTTGACACACTTGTTGAAAAGGGATGCTTTTAACAAACATTTAATTCATTTATTATTTCATTCCTTTTAAAGGCCGTAAATCCCCCGACCCCCCGAATCAATGTTGTCTGAAGTAAAAAAAAGACTTGAGGGTCCAAAATTCAACATTGATTTTGGGGGGAAGGGGTTGGGGTAGACAGGGGAAGGGGATAAGTAAATCCACTATGCAAAAAGGGGCCATTTTAGGGAAGTGTGTCAACACTTTTGTCCCTCATTGTTGCTTTTGAGGAGTCAGTACTCGCTGCCGGAAAGGTCCCTGGAGATGCATTTGAATAGGGCATACAGGTGTTGAGACAGCATGCACCCGGAGACGGGCGTAAAGGCCTGACTCTGCCAACATCGCTGCGTCATGAAACAGAAGACACGTTTTTTTTGTAAATGCTGTTTCCTTTAAGATGATCCGTATCAGGATAAGTGATCCGGGATCACTCGGATCATGGTAGATCAAATGAACCGATGAATCCACTCTGGACAAGAATTTGCCGGTTCATTTAATTTGATCTACCATTTTCCGAGTGTTCTCGGATCACTGATCCTAATCCAGATCATCCTAAATTTGTGTGTTAATTTAGGCCAAAGACGGGAACTTAGGCAGCGAGGAACGACTATTCCCAGTTTAGACGCCAAGCTTTTCATTCGACGAACTAGATTCGAATTTAGGTTTTCGGCACAAATTAGCCGGATTTCAAGTGTAAAGGAATTGAAATCACTAGTATTATTCATCCGTTATCGGATCATGTTTCCCTGCATGTTTCGTTTTTTGAACATAAAAGCGAAAATTTCTCACTGCCAAAGCCTTGATGGACTACAGGAGGCGCTGGTATTGAAGACCATTACCTATTGTAGACCATACAAAAGCTAATTTTAATTTAAAAAAAAAAACAGGTTTCTGGGTTGCTTCGGTGGGTGGCAAAATACAATTAATTTATCACGCAATATACCAGGAGTTAGTATACAAGTCAGTTAGTGTTTCAGTTTAGCCAGTTTTCAGCTGCTCTTTAGCTGATCGATTAATCTTTTAGTTGAACGGTTTTGTTGTTGTTGTTCCTGTTGTTGTTGGTAGTGGTTGTGGTGGTGATGGATCATTTGCCGGGTTGGCTGGTAGTTAGTAGACGACGGGCTAGTAAATTGCGCAATTATGTAGCGGCATATTTTCGTGTCTTCTAATTTAAACTGCTGCCTGGATGTTTAATCTTTTAAATTGGCAATTCACTGTAAACATTTCACAATTAACTCTGATTCTCATGTTTTGATTCTGTTATGGTAGATACTAGAGGGAACATTTAAAGAATGGGCCTCCAGTAAATGGAACCTTCTCGACGGGCTCGCTGCGGTGTCATTCTTTGTTGGTTTTGCACTCAAACTTCACCAACCAACAAGCGGGGTTGGTCACCTGGTATACTGTTTTGATGCCGCACTTTGGATCATGCGCCTTCTGTCCTTTTTTTCCATTAGCAAACGCATGGGACCTATTGTGGTGATGATTTACAGGATGGTAAGACACAATTATTACAATTCAGGGTTACGGGTGCCCTTAAGTGAGCCCGTAAGTTACCACGTAAAACAGAAACTTACAAGAGTGCTAAGTGCGTTCCACGCAACACCCGTAAGTATACCCGTAACGGATTCGTAAGTGACCTACTTAAGTGAGCACTTAAGTGCAGGTTTATGCAACTGGGCCCTGGGCCGGGTTGCATAAAACGCCCGTACGCTGCGCTACGAAGGGAGAGAAACCACTGCGAGCAACCGTTTCGTTCTTTGATCAATTTGCCAAGAGACGAAAAATTGGATTTACTGCACTTTTGACCCGTGTCAAAGGTTAAGTCAAATATGGTAGTCGGCTTTGACTTTACCTTAATTTGACGCGCGTCAAAGATGCCGCCAAATATATAACCTCTTTCCTTACTTCTTTGATCTTGGTAAAGGCGAAGTCAATTGCGTAACAACTTTGACTTCAAAGATGAAGTCAAATGCGTCTATTCCTTTAACGCTTGTCAAGGCATTGCCAAATATGCTGGTCAATTTGACTTTATCTTTTGATGCACGTCAAAGATGAAGTCAAAGGCGTGGTAGCTGCGAACATACCTTTGATGCTAGTCAAAGATGAAGTCAAATACGCAGATAATGCCGAACACGGGCTGGTATTCATGGTAATTGATGTTTTATAATTATTTTTGAAAATGGTCTGGAATATGTACTTTTTCGAAGTATTGTCTTAAATGGACCCTTCCCCTTGATCGATCAATATACGATGATAGCGACGCAAAACCGAAGTACCACCGCACAATTTGACTATGGAAGACCGTGGACCCAACGAGACACCCTGCTTTTTGGCGCGGAATTGTCGCGGCTGAAAGGACTCTCTTCGCCCGTGCAAGCAAACAAACAAGGTAGATGTGAAGATGAAAAGCTGTTTTTTTTTTCTGTACGAAACAATTCAGCTTTCGTTAACAAATATCTTCACCCTTATCTATGATGCGGTTTAGACCACGTACTTGTTCAAAAGTTAAGAGTCATTCTTTTCTTTGCGTGATGCAACAGTTGCTTATCAGTCTTCATGGTTGTTTTGATAGGTTTAACCTTACAGAAACCAACTCTGAACAGGCACTTATGTCGTGCTGGGAGATTTTCTGATTGTTAAATCCGGCTCTTATACTATTAGACACCTTTCTATTTCACAGGATAGTTTTCATCAGATCAAGTCCTTTTTTCTCAAAATATATAGGGCTAGTGGCATTTCCCATTTGCCATTCGTAAACGGTCTTTTCCATTTTTAACGGTCGATGCCACCATTAGCAACCAAGCCTTTGGTCATGCTAAATGTAATACATTCCCTGAATTAAGTTACAAAAGGGCAAAAAACAATGTTTTCGAATAGTCTTAGAAAGAACGACGTTGGAACCCAAGCTGAATTTTCGTTAAAATTTACAAAAAGGGCTAAGGTCACCTGTTATTGATGTTAATAAAGACAGTTTGTTAGTGTATTTACTTAAATTTTTCGGAATTTTGGCGGGTCGGTGTGGTAGTGTAGTGTGGTAATGGAGAGACACTAGGATACGAAGGTTCCGGGTTTGAGGCGTGGTTGACCCTAGGTTGCGATTTTCTTCCTTTTCATAGAAACACTCTCAACAACATGTCAAAAATTTTCTAAGTGTCGCAAAAATGACAGCGACCTTTTAAGAAAGGGACAACTGCAGTGGCATTACTGCGAAAGTAATGGCTTGCAATCTTTGGAACCTAACACCCTAAGCTCGTAATAGAATAGGGTTAGGGTTAAGTCACTTTGGAGGTTAAAATGGTATAAAAAATAGCCTGCGTAGCAAACTTTTCCGCTCGAGTTTTGTGCAAGAGACTAAGTTTGGACAAAGCAAAAAGAGATAGCATCCGCTGGATAAACAGAGACCGACCTAATGGCAGACACTCCGCGTGCACCGAAACAATGGTGCCTTACCGAGACGGAGACCGTAACTTCCTTTGGCGTCAAAGCCTCTTGTATACCCTTTCCTCAGTTCGCTCCTTTCCTCTTAGACGGAGCTACGTGGTTAAAGAAGACCAAAAACAGGCTCCTTCGCGGCTTCACCGATGATGGTTCTTCAGTACCCGATGCAAGCCGCCGTACTGCTGAACAAAAAGTGAGCATGCTTGAGTTCATGTTTGGCCAAATAGCAAATTACCGTCCACTTATCTCCAGAAACACCATTGTCAAGAACTCAACATTATTGGGCTCCATTTGGTAACCCATGCATTTCGGCTTCGAAGCCACCGGAGCGCATTTCCTTGATTTTTCAGAAATCCAGCTCGAGCACGGTGAACGACCCGAGGATCTTTACCAAAGATTTATGGCTTTTACAGAGGATAACCTCCTTCGCAGCAACAGCATACAACACCATGGAGCGCTCCCCACTGAAGATGAAGAGTTAACCCCACTTTGCCTGAGATCAAGCCTGAGATCTGGCAAGTTCTCTAATCTTTACTTGATGAAATCAGTGCCACTGAAGATGCTAAGGTAATGCGCACCACTCCCTCCTCCTATCGCAGCCTGCACAAGCTGTCAATTGTCAAACCCCCCAATCGCTTCCAAACACGCCCTAAATCCTGTCCCCTCTGCAAACAGGCGGGCCGCGGAGACTTCCACCACTACCTAAACGAGTGAACTAATCTTCCTGACACTGACCGAAAGTTCATCGAAAAAGCTAGGCCGGTCGTGGGCATTTTCGATTGTCATGAGTCTGAGGAAGAACCACAGGACTACCAGCCTGAGCCTACTAAAAACCAACCTACCCCCTATGTATTGAGAATTCAGGCACGCCAATACCCCTACCTAGACACATTTTATCGTCACGGCCCTGTCAGTATTACCATGGAAAGTGGGGCCACTGGTAACATGATTTGCTTGTCCACTATTCAGAAGCTGAAAGTTGAGATTTGTAAGAGTGCCCAGTCCGCCTATCAGGGTGACGGATCATCCCCACTTAAGGTCATCGGTGAAACCTTTCCTTCACTCGCAGACAACATGTGTTCCAGTGTGAAGGTCTGGTCGTGGAAAACTTGAAAGTAGTGGTCCTCGCCGGGAGCCCCTTTATGGAGGCCCATGATATCGCTGGTCGTCCTGCCAAACGCCTGAATACCCTCGCAGGTGGATCCTCCTTCACATACGGCTCTTCTGATGATCATTCTACACAGCAAGCTGCGCGTCGCGCTGTGGTTCTCCGCGCTCACCAGGGTAGTTACTGCACAAGTGGAAACGAGTGCTTCAGGTTCATCCAAGTACAACCTCAAACTCTCCACTTCCAAAACTGTCATCAACCCCAAATCCACCGTGATCTTGGGCTGGATTTGGAACTCTGGTGCCCTCCAGGCCTCCCCTCATCGAATTGCAGCCCTAGCGTCTTACACCAAGCTCCTCGAAACGCTTGGCAGTCTTAAGTCCTTTATTGGGGCGTGCAAAGTCCTAGCTCGCGTTATACCCCAGTGCTCAGCCTTACTGTCACCACTGGACACTTTTGTCGCAGGTCGCCAGTCTCACCTTGCTCAGTCAGCCCTTTGTGCAAACCGCTTCATCACATTCCTCCGCCTCGATGATCAATTTATGGACGGAAAAGGTCCATTTGGCGGTAGCGTTCTAAAATATCCTGCTTGAAGATTCCGCGAAATAAGCAGCGTTGATGCCAAATTGCCTGAAACGTCATGTGCCACTTGAAAATGGCACATTTTGAAAGATTGGCAGAAATCTTCAGAAAGAATAGATTGTGCGAAATGAGCAGCGTTGATACCAAATGGCCTGATAAGTCATTTGCCACTTCAAAATGGAACAGTTTGAAAGGTTGGCAGAATTCTATGCAAACATCTCACCGATTTTTTGAAAACCAACCTAACAAAATTTGCAGTCATTTGAGTGAAAAGGCGTCAAAAGGCCGGTTTCTTAACCCGAGAAGTTCCAAAATCACAGTAACGAAGCAAAAGGAAATGAGAAAAAGAGCGACGAGAAGGAAAGGAGGAGAAGAGAAAAAAGCAATGGTTGCACTCTCAGTTTTTATAATGACTACTTTGGAGATAGTTTTGGGCCGGAAAAAAACTGTTGGACGGAAAAGGTCCATTTGGCGGTAACGTTTTCAAAAATCCGGTTAGATATATAGCGCCGGGCTCAATATTTTATCATCCCTGATGATGCTGTTAATCGGTGAAAGCTTGGATTGTAATTTTTTTTTTTTAATCAGCAGTTTAAGGCCTTACTAGAACAATGATTTTATATTTTTAATTATGCTGCTGAAGAACAACATTAGGAGAATATTGAAGCCCTTAATGTTTAAGGGAAGCTGTTGCCCTCAGCTCTTTCGCATTTCTCATTCGCAGTTATAAAGTTTAGTCATGCATTCGGCTGCATTCAATATCTGGCCGGGAACATTCATTAAACCGTATGCATTAATAATTCTCAACTTTGTTTGCTTGTTTGTTTGACTTTAGGCTGAGGATTTGATGTATTTTCTTGTCATCGTGGGGGTCTTTCTCCTGGCCTATGGAATTACTCAACAAGCTATTTTGTACCCAAACGAGCCTTCTTCATGGTCTATAGTATCTCGGGTATTCTTCAGGCCTTATTTTCAAGCTCACGGAGAGCTCTTTATGGATGCTCCAGACGTTAGTACGTATCTTGTAGTTAACTGCAAAGATTTACCCAACACATTGCAAAGTTGACATTTCGAGCTTAGCCTTTCGTTACAGTACACTCGGTAAAAGAGTTTTTTCGTTCACTTCCTCACCATAATGTCAGCTTTGATATTTGGGTTATATATCCTCTTTGCATACAACTAGCCTGCGCCGTTGCTTTAGGAGACAACCACCATATATCTAGGATATCATTGAGAAAAAGAACTTGGCGTAACTGAGCAAGGTAACATCGAACGGAATATTGACTTGCAAAAATGCTCATCGGAAAGAAAGCAATTCTATCAAGACGTATTAAATGGGATTTACTACCACTCGGTCTCCGGCCGTGATGGGTGTCTCAATATATAAGCCCGCGATTTTTTCCCACCACAAGGCTGGGCTGCTTAACCATCACTTACCCCACGTTCGATCTATTTTTTTCTAACATGAAACCTAATGCAGATTTTCATGATTCCATTGTCTCGTAATTCCCAGAAGAGAATTGAGTAAAAGTAACCAAAACCAAATATATAAAGTATAAGCGGAGTCATGTTTGAATTTTGATTATTGACCGTGGGCGGTTGGCTGTTTTTCTTAACAATGTCCCAACGTGCGTTCAGCCGTAAGGTGGGGATAATCGTGGACATACCTATAAACCTACGGTTGAGGGTAAGCCTAATACGTATCATGCCAAATAAAGACAGGAAAATGGTAGGTGATTCAAAAGGAAATGTTAGTAAGATATAGTTTTCGGATATGTTCAAAGATTTGGGAAAAAAAAGAATCACTGATAAGATTCAAACTTTAAATCTTATTCTCTAATTTCTTATTTGTTATTGCACATGTTTTCCCCTTGTTTATGTACAGTGCATTTATGATTTTAGTAGCTGCTTAATTTTTGCTTGTAGTGAGCTTTAGGTAACTCTTCAGTGAGGGAAGTACTTCCTGTTAAGGGTTCTCCTTTTAATACCTTTCAGGTGCACCCAACGACGGTTAGTGAAAACACCTTTTAGGCTATCCAGAACACTTTTACATCTCTTCAAATACATTCTAAGCAGCGCCATAAAATTTGTATCTGTTTAGTCATCCTATGGGAACTTGAGTTTTTCCGAAATCACAAGGGTTTCAGTTTATTTTCACGAAAATTTCAGATAAAAAATTTAAGTGAGAATCTTTCTGATTCCTCTCTTCATCGCATTTTGAATCCGAAAATTTTAGGTTTCTTTTTCTATGAAATATAGCTTAACTTGGCGAAAATTTAAGCCTCAGAAAGTTGTTGGGAATTTATTAGATAAGCTTCGAAAATTGTACGTGAATGGAACGTTCACCTAGAGATGTTTAGCCTTCCTCAAGCTATGGAAAATTTTAGGTAATTTTACTTCTCCGAACAGATATTTTACAGAAAACAGTCGATGGGTGCCCCTGACTTGTAGTCATTTGTATTGCCAAACTATTAAAGTTAAGTGACGATAAGGAAAAACAGCCAGGCTGTTTTTTCTAGGTTTAGAACTGACTCACGTCCTGCAAGTTTAGTCATAAGGAAGAGAAATAGATTTCATTTTAAGTTAGTTGGTAAAATAACACGAAATATTCAGTGTGCAGTGCTTAAGCATGCCTAACTGAGAAAAAGTCTCTGCGACTCTAAACCCACTTTAAAAGCCGTTTTACTTTTCTCTCTCCCGTGCTCAAATCTTGCGTGCCAAGCAACGGCATCATGCAAAAAAACAAATGTAGTGATATTGTTTTATGCGAATCAAGCAGCCTTGTAACACACTTTTAACTTTATCGATTTCATTCTAATCAATGAATCCCCTTATAATATCTCGGTTGGAGGGTGCTGAAAAGGGTTCTTTGAAAAAAATAGGTGAGGCATGTCATAGTGCAAAGGTCCTGTCCAAAAAACATTGCGTTAGCTAAAAACTAAATCCGCTCATTTCATAAATCAAGGTGCTGTTTGCTTTCAGGACAGCAGGGAATGTACCCTTGGTTTTTTCTCGCGTAAGGCGGAATTCTTTGTTGTCGGTCTCAAGCCGACACACCTTCGCGGGGGACACCGTTAAGCTTAAGACTTGACCTAACCTGGAAATGCGCATGAAAGTTCTCTGGAACCCAGGGTGGAGGAAATGGGATATTATCCTGTAAAATGCATTTGGGTTAACTTTCAAAGAAAATATTTTCAATTCGCAACCAACAAATGCAAACAGGCATAAACAGCATACAATAATTTTTAAAAAGACGGTGTGTCCAACATATAAATTTGTTGACGATTTTATTGCAGTTGAAAACACGACGACAGTTTTTGGCACACCAAGAAAAGATGGCTACGGAGATACAGTAGTGTCTTTTATGACTGCGATCTACTTGATTGTGGTCAACCTTCTCCTTCTAAATGTTATTATAGCTCAGTTCAGGTGAGTACTCAATAGCGGATTTCGTTTGTCCTACACAATAGCTCAACTATATTGGCGACAGGTTTATCAAATAACCCGTTCACCTCTCCCCCCACTACTCCCTCGTCCTCCACCGGAACACAGCCGTCCGGCCCCGCGACGATAGTCCACGGTCCTCGAAATGCGAGCTTTAAGAATTGTATTGTTGTCAAAATCTCAAAGTTTCTTCAAAAATAAAAATAAAATACACAACTTAAAATATATGACTGATAAAATAAAATTACAATGTTGAGAAAGTAAAAAAAATGTTGTCAAAAGCACGAATAAATACGTGATCTGCTTCGAGGAATAGGTAGCAATTGTTGTATTGTAGTGGCTGTTGTTTTTTTTTTTCAACCCATACCATTTGTTCTCATATGTACTTACCCTCACGTAATCATCAGCTGGGGATGCTATTTGTTTGTGGATTTGTGGAATTTAGAGGTTTATTAGAGCTGTGTGTGTTGCATGGTATTGCATGGTCTTGTACGTGGACCTTTATTCTTTGCACTCTGTTTTGTTTAGGGGCCGGTGCACTCTGGTTATTTTTGGGGGGAAATGATGTTGATTTTATAAGGAAATAAATTAGGGTAGAAAAGGTATAAACAAAAACCAGTTAGTCCAATAATGCGATCAGAGGCACTTCGTTTTGGTGGTGGACTATCTGGTAATTGTCTACTTATTATTCACTTCATTATTTTTAACTTTTAGGAAGCCTTTAATCCAATATATTTTTTTAATTTTTAAAAATGTTAAACACCCCTAGCCTGAAAAAAAAAAAAACAAAAACAAAAAAAAACGGTCGTTTCTCTTCTCTCCTCGCCACTGGGGACGTTGAGGACTGAGAGGAGAACCGGTTTTTCGCAGGCCAAAAAAACCCCTCCCCTAAATTTTACACAACTCATTTCTGACAGCCCCTATAAAAATAGGGCCATGTGGCCCTATGATTGAGAAAGTCGTAAAAACATTGGGTTAATTCCGATCGCCACTAAATTTGGCCCACAGGAAGTAGATAGTTTAAACCAATTACAGGGCTCGTTTCAGTCCCCAACTATTGATATGCTTTACGCAACGATGTTTTGAAAACTGACAAAAATTGAGGGGGACGCGGTAAAGAATATGTGGCGGCTTTGGCCATCAAAAAATACTTTTGGCGACGAATTTCGACCAAATATGTCCTTCACAATGAATTTAAAAGCTTTTTGGGTCATAAACTGGTAAATAAATGCGAAAGTCGAGGTAAGAAAAGGTTTATATGCATAGCGTGCTTTTCGCCGTGAGTTCATTGTGCTACACAGTTCATCAAATTCGATGAAAATGTTTCTTAGTTTAAGTTTATGCCATCAAACCCTTGCTTGTTTTCATAAATAAAGTGTTCGAATTCATATTTGTGTGTTTTAGCTTGATATATGGTAGCCTGATTCTCAGACGTCCGAGGTCGTTCGGGGTCCCTTTCGCTTGAGAGGGAGGGAAGCGAAAGGGACCGCGAACGACCTCGGACGTACGAGAATCAGGCTAGATTTATGGATGAAAACATGAAGATAACAGACCTTTTCTGTCAGTAAACACTCAACATGACACTTGACACGAGGTGACGCCGTAGTATGCAAATTACAGTTTTAGCCTAATTTGCATTATGAGGTACCATCGTGAAAAAATTTATAACAAATCCTGTGTCGTTCAATATTTTAAGCTGAATGGTGGTCTGCTTTGCTAGATAACTAGACAAAAAATTTCCTTTTAAACTTTAAGCTCAATCCAATTATTATTATTGCAAAATCACATTTTATATTTGAATTTTTGCATAAATTATTTTTTCAGTGAAGTATTATGAGCTTCCAGAGGGTAAACTATTTTTTTGGGAAAGTTTATTGTATTCCCTTTCAAATGAGGTATAGCTTTTTAAGTTAGGGTAAGTAACAGTGGGGATATATTTTTTTGTCAAATTCGCTGTTTGCGCGCCTGTCATAAATGAGATAATTATTAAACACACTTTAAAAATCATCCGAAAATTGTCACAAAATTATTGAACTTAGGACCCCAAATTAATAGAGCCATTTCTTGATCGAACAAAGTCATGGCTAGATATTTAAGAAAAAGGGAGGAAATAAACGAAAAACAGCTTTTTAGTCTGGGAGCAAGTGCACTCCCTGAAAGCAAGCCACTAGTCCAGAAATTTTTATTGGGACCTACTGTAACAGGTTTTGGCGACAACTGTGCAATTTGCTAAGACGCGACGGGAAGTATGGGCGTTTGAAATTTTATGGAAGCCAACATGGAAACGAAACTGGAGTAGAAAATCCCTTATGTAGTCAACGTACACTTTTGTTTACCACATTTGCTTGCAGTATGGAGTTCGCTGGTCTTAGTTGTTTTTTTGGTATACTTAACAATTATTCTTTGAAATCGAGGTGAACAGTGGCAAAATATTTACCGAGCTACGAAGTGGCGGGGTAAATATTCCTAAAGCCACTATTCACCGAGATTGAAAAGAATAATTGTTTTGGTATATACACACGAAGTGATCTCAACAAAATCAGAGAGGAAACCATTCAAAAGTACGATTTGATTGACAGATCAGGTCAGCTAGACACGCGACAGTTTAAATAGAGATCTTTGTAGAATTTTCAAACATGGCAATTCACAAGCTTATCACTTCGCAAACAACAGCGTAATGACTTAAATGGAACCGCTAAAAGTTTGAATTGTTTCCTTACCCGAGAAGAAAAGAAGAGCTTTGTTGTTTTCTGTTGACTTGCCAAGTTTATAGCCGAAAAGCTTTGTTGTGTCGTTCTTCGCATGAAGTGCCGACAAAAATGGCGATTCGGTTCCTCGAGGTAAGACGTCGTCTTCATGCAGCATTCTTTCTCGTGTTTACTTGAAACGTAGAATTTCTGCAAACATTTGCTTTCAAATTTGTTTGTCATAAGTAAACTTCGTTTTTGGGCCACATTTTTCTTGTTAGGAAACGCTGAGTTCACGAAACGGCTTCTTCTAGGCGAATAAACGAGAGTTGTAAACAATCCATCGACCACAAAACTCAACAACAGTAAATGGGAAAACACCGTTTTGAATCCTTCGAAGTCTTTTCTTGCTTGAAAAAAAGTCAACCCTAGGATTTTGTCGACTTTTAAAAGATCTTTCTCTAACAAAAAGGGAAAAAAACCAAGCTCACACATTATCCACTCGCTAGGAGGTGAATATTGTTGAATAGTCCGAGATAGCGAACCAATCAGATTGCTTAAATCACCAACATCACTGAGTGTGTATATAGTAATATTAGTTAATTAGTGGTCACGTGTCCTTATAGCATGAAAATGAGGCTGGAATATAAAACTCCTTATAATTTCCATAAAAATGAACCGTCGTTTACCCAACTAGGCTTGCTTTTGACAATCAGAGTCCTTATTTCTTTCTGGCAATTTATATGTAGAATGCTTGTCACATGACCTTCAAGCATGGAAATGAGGTTGTGAGAAAGAAGAAAGACACAATAATGCTGCAAATGAGTTAGGAAAAAACCGTGGTTGATGCGGTATTGGACAGTTAAAGACAGCCGGTGGCAAGCACCTGTGAGATCCATTCAAGTCGTCATTATCAAAAGTGAGGAAATTAACATGGTTGGTGGACATAATATAGAAAGTGCGGAGAAGTGCCTGCAAATAGATCTATGCGTAGGAATGGTAGAAAACTGTCTTTGTATCGTTACTCAAATCCTCACTCATCGCTGCTTTCGATCTTTCTCATTACTTTTGTCCTCACCACTATGGTCGTTATCGTTTTGCTGGTTTTGATAGCCTCGGGAGCCGGGGGAAGAGCTGTTACTAGTGGTATCCAGTCTACGTTCTCCATTGTCCATCCATCCACTCTGGAGTAGGCCTACCACGTGTTTCACCGTAGCCTCCCTGGCTATCGTTCTGATGAGATCGAGCAAATTCAGTGACGCGCTTTGATGATTGTATTCCCTGAACTTAGCTAAAAGAAGGCACTTTTAGCAGCCACGCGTGAAAATGTGTCATCTCATTTATTCCAGAAAATTGCGAGCAACAAAGACCATAAGCCTGCCCCCCCTCCCCTAATTACCCCCCCCGCAAAACTAGTCCGTACACTCAGCTACGCAACAAACGTCTTCTTCAACACCCCTGTTAGCAGAACAAACAAATGTAAGAACTCTTCTATTATTAGCCACTGCATGTAGAGGCTGACTTGCTGGACTTACCTTTAACATGACCACATGAATATATATGTTTAGTATAGTTGTACACTGTATATGTGTTACCTATTTGTTAATTATCCCATGTAATGAACATGCAATTCAGTTTAACGACGGCCACCTGTTTTAATTAATTAACGACTCATCTATCTATTAATGCATAGTCGCTCTGGATGGCAGCATGGGATTAGGTAATGTATCTTTGTTCTAAACCAGCCTAGTCACTAGGCGTTCTCGGTTCGGTCAATACTGGTTTTGGGAGCCTTGACGTCACCAAGGGAGGCTCGAACTTCGGCGGACAATGGGGCAAGAGAGAAAGTGTTGGGACTTGGCTGGTCCTAAACCATCACCTGAAATGGAATGTGCATTATGGCTTGAGCGGGTACAGCGTATTTTAGTGGCCTCTGCCATGCTCCTCTTTCTGTTCTATAAAATGAAGCCTACCACTTTAGCTGTCTAACGAGGATCTTGGTCTAGTATTCGTTAGGTATTGTATGCAGACAGACCTTTCATCTTTCACCTTTAAGTCTGATAAAGCAGTTGTTCTTCTTCAATGAAGGGATTAGCAAGAGCGCGCAGGGTGGAATCGTCGGTTTCCTAAAAAGCCTTTCAACAGTCACCTTCCTGTTCCCCCAATAGCTACCCGTATTATCATTTCCTGCCATGGCACAATGTGCGAGAAGTGTGGCTCTCTTATCTGTGTTGATTGGCTTTAACTTAACTGATCGATGATTTGCTTGGTGCCCCTTTCAGGGAACAGAAAAGTTATTGATCGTGAAACATCATTGTGTAATATAAAGATTGATTTCACAAGTCCGTAGCACCGTCAGCAGCGCCATCAAGGGCATGAAGAATAGTCCTTGTTTCGGACTGTTCATGGTCACTTTTCCAATGTCCCATGTCGTTGTGCGATACGGCTTCACATTCCTTTCGCCATGCCACAAGACTCACCACGCTGCTTTGCCTACTTTGCCAGAAACGCAGTTAGCTCTGCCTGCAGGTTTTCTTTTGCGAGAGCAGATTCTCCAACGGTGATTTACCAATATATGTGGAATCTGTAATGCAATAACAGAGAGAGCTTCCGATCCTTTTCTTCTGGTCCGTGGGGCAGATGCAGATTTCAGCACCAATGGAACATCGTACCTGTCAAATATTTAAAAAACGTACTTCCTGAGTGTGATCGTACTTACTGTTGAATTGTTCTACTCACGACCTTGACTTGCACTTCCGTATTCTCGGTGAAGGTTTGAAGTCTCACATTAAGACCAGACTTTCCCCTTAATCCTACACTCCTCTTTTAAGGAGTCAGCGGCTGCGCAATCTATGGAAGCTCGCCGATGTGACACCAATTCCCAAAAAGAAATCTGTAAAGGAATTGATGAAAGATCTGTGTCCTATCTATTTGACACCTTGTAATTCTAAGATTGCTGAGGACTTTGTCGTCTGTGATTATGTCAAGCCACAAGCACTGCAAATTCTAGACGACGACCAATTTGGGGCTCCGAAGTCCTCTACCACACTGGCCCAGCAAGAGATGCTTCACACTTGGACTGAGGCCACAGATGGAAGTGGTTCCACTATCAAAACAATCCTTTTCGATTACAGAAAGGCTTTCGGCTTCACTGATCAAAGCATTTTAGTTAGTAAGTTAAGATTCCTAGACTTGCCTGTAAGTATAATCAATTGGATAATTGACTTTTTCTTTGATCGATCTCAGAAAGGTTAAACTCCTGGTAGGTTGTGTGTCCGAATGTGGATCGGTTCCCTCGGGGGTTTCTCAGGGCACCAAATTAGGACCCTCGCTTTTTATATAATAATTAAAGGGACTGTGACACGCTTCTGCTCATATGCGGCATCTTGATTTCTGTTCTGGCGAACCTTTTTTTGCTTTTGGTGAAGAAATTCTCTTCCATCGACCCTCAGACGCCCGAGAAAGCCATAATATCAGTATTCAAGAGCTAGCTATTTGGTCCATTTTTTAAAAGCCATATTTTGTATTTTTGTGCAAGCATTGTCGAGAAAATTCGAAAAATTCAAAAGCCATGTTCGTTGTTGTCAGTGTTCCTACAAACGGATCAAGTGTGGCGTGTAATGTGGTCATCTGGCTTTCATCTCTGTCTATTAAGTTCTCCAGTTCTCTACCTTTTCCAGATAGTTCTTAAACGTTAAATATGTAAAGAAAGTTGAAAAGGGTTTCCTTAATACAGCCGTGGACTACTAATAGGACGCAGCGGTGAGTGAAGCTGATCTACGACATGACTTCCGATTGTCTGCAACAATTTACTCTCCCGAGTAACCGGAATCAGAAGGAGAAAACCCAGCAATCTTTTTGTTGTACAGGAAGTCGTGTGAGGTTTAAGTAAAGAATCCATCGAACATGAAACGTTTTAACAGGCATTCGATTTATGACTCCGATCTGTAGTTGTATATATTTTACACCAGAAAGAACTGACAACAGGCCGCGCGATCTTTAGCGATGTGGCTCACACGGAATGTTCCTCGTATCTTTGCTGTATGAGCGTAAATGTTTAAGAACTGATCTTTTAAAAATAAATTGTTGCCTGAATGTTGCATTTAATATCTGGTTTCTTTACGTGTTGAATCGATAACGTTTGTTTTGCGGAACACCCGACACAAGGCTCTGAAGGAAGCAATTGAAATTTATGCCATAGTGATGGGCTCCTGTTTATAATTAATTTTGCGTTGTTCTTGTAGAATAATTTTTATACTTATACGTTATGTGGCTACTATTACAATGAAAGCATTTTAAGATGAAGCGCTATTAAAAATTGCTTTCAAACACTGTTGCGATGAGCTACAATGATCATATACATAATGCGGAGTGCTCATCGCGCTAGCCGGCCGTATGACATGGCCTAGTTTATTATAGTTTGCATTTAGCTGGCATTTTAAGCAAAAAGTTTGCTTCATCCGATACTGTGTGTCTTGGTCACCGGTCAGGCGCTATTTGCAGGTATTTCTAAGTTTATATAGGGCAAACAGAGAGATCAGTAAGGTTGGCTTACAAATTATTTTTGGTTACCGACCCGAGACTAGTTTGCTAGCCTGGGTACGTGAAAATGCTCGTAGGTAAATGTTTGATTCAAAGCAGGACAGGGTTGTTAATCTTATTCTTATCGGCTGCAGCATCTATCTGAGGAATACCAGAGAATAAATATGAATTATGGGGATATATAAAATCGAACAAAAACGACTCCCGCTTCGCAAACAATGAATCTTGAATTATGTAAATTTCCTTGCGTGCATCTTATTCGCTTCCGATTGGTTCAAAAACAAGCAGCTACTGTCAAAGCTCACACATGCGCACTATCGTGACACAGTCCCTTTAATGATTTAGCTTCTTACGATGCTCTTTTGTGGAAATATGTGGACGACACAATGATATCAGAGGTTGTCCCGAAAGGGCAATCCAGTAATGTTTAGAAAATAGTGGATCCTGTAGAGGACTGGCCTTGGGGGAATAATTTCCGCTCCAGCTTAACAGTGTGAAAGGTAAGGAATTACGCATATCTTTCGCTAAGAATAAAGTAGAGGTACCCAACCCACCCACACACACACACACACACACACACCCATGGTGGTAGATGGCGATAAGCTTGAAGTTTTAGACCATGCTAAGTTACTTGGAGTCACTATTATTTGCTAGCAACCTTTCTGGGAATATGCACCTGTCCGAGATGGTAAAGAAAGCATCTAAACGCCCGTATTTTCTTAGGAAATGAAAGCGCGCTTATGTCGAGAAGGCCGATCTGCTTATGTTTTACACCAGGTATATAATGTCTGTTTGCGATTACGAGATTCCTGTTTTTCACGCTTCTTTACCTCAGTACCTAATCGACGATTTGGAAAGCGTACAAACAGGGTTAGATAAGATAAGATAAGATAAGATAACTTTATTTATCATAGGCTCCACCTCCTACGACAACGCTCCACCTTCGTTAGACCTAGAGTTACTAGAGGTTCACCATCAGCGCCTATGTCAGTCCCTTTTAGGTAATATCTCAGAGGACAGAGATCACCGCCTCCATCACCTTACTGCCTGACTCACGAATTTTGTATCGCAAGCAAATTTGGTAAACAAAACTACATGTTTTCGGTAGTTATAAGGGATTTTCTACTCCAGCCTCATTTCCAAGTTGACTTCCATGGGTCAAAATTTCAAACCCCTATAATTTCCCATCTTAGCAGGTTGCAAAGTTGCCACCAAGACTTTTCATGTATGCTAGTTTCCAACGAACATTTTTAGACCAGAGGCTTGCTTTCAGCAGAAAATTCCCACAGAACCTTAAATTATGACGTCTGGACCCAGTAATAAAGAAATAAACGGCAAAAAACCGCCGCATGTTATGATCACGTGACATGTCACGTGATCAACAATTTTAAATAAAGGGAATTTAAGGCGAATTTGCTTTGTATTGTCAAATAAACCAGTGTTTCTGATAGAGGATAATCATATTTAATTTTCCGCGTTTGGGATAAATGTACTCAAAAAAGCTAAATTTTGGCCTCTGAAAAGACGCATATCTTCATATTTTACTGAAGGGCAATGCACAATCATCCCAAACGTGAAATGGTTAGAAATATTTAACATGAGTCGGAAAAAATCTTATCATTTGATTCCTTTTCTTAAACTCTTCACCATTTTGTCAGATAGTCAACATTTAATTAAAAATGGTCACGTGAAACATCAAGTGTACTTACTAAGGGGACACTTGTACTTAAGAATGTTAATGATGAAGTCTTTTATAGGAAATAAACCACATTTCCTTGATAAATCCATTAACCTAGGCTTTAAACCATTTGCGATTGGAACTATGTTGACGTTTATGAACTATATATACTCAAGGAATTGTTTTCAATCCAGATTTACGATTTACTTTTAGCAGTATTTGATCATGTATTAACAACAAGATCACGTTCAGTTTCAATACCTCCCAAATTTGAAAAACTTTCGTAGGTGGCTTACAGATCCACGATATTTTTTCTTACTCACCCCCAATTTTTGTTTATGCAAAAATATGGTATTTATTTTATCCTTGACATAATTCTGTCGGAAGAAGTGGAGGGGCTGGAGATGGATACATGGCTCGTGATCAAGCTCCAACGCCAATTTAAAATTTCTTCAATTCGTCAATATATTACGTGATCCACGGTATGCACTGCAACTATTTACTCACAACTGCAGCAAGGCTCGATTTCCGTCGCTTTCTTGGGTCCGATCTGGTCTTGTTCCTCCCGAGAAAAGTCTTTTCGGCAAAAATGCGCCGGCCCATTTTCCGATCAGTGGCTGGAAATCGAGCATAAACCGAAGCTGACCCCAGTATTTTATTCCTAATCAGTAACGACTGAAAACAAATCTGTCTATAGTATACTGCAAAGGGTACATTTGGTTTCTATCACTATCACCCAACTACTACTAGTGTTCGTTTGTATCCGTGTGTAACTCGAATGTTAACTATATGTTACCTGTATGTGCTAGTGACGTGTTTTAGTCAAGATCCGCGTCTACCTACTTAATTTCTAAAATTGCCCCTTCCGCCTCAGTAATTCGTACGAAAAGGTGAAGGCCAACTGGAAGTTTGAACGCTATTCTCTGGTCATGGAATACAAGCGGAGGCCTGTCCTAGTACCACCTTTCATAATGTTGAACCACATGCTCTCTGCTATATTGTTCTTCTATCGTCTCTGTTGTTGCAAAAGGGAAAATAGATCGAGAAATCAAGGTGAGACACTACGGATACACGCACTGATATATTTGTGTGGATTTCATACAAGGTGCCTGTACTGAGTCTCTAGACAGCCAAGTCCATAGACCTATTCGGCTAACTCTACGTTGTACCCAATTCAAACCCTTTGGGAATAAAACGTTTTGTTTCAGGAATTTCCATACATTTAAATGAGAATGCAACATTATAATGCAAGCACAAAACACAAAGAATCTTAACCCCGGGAGATTTGAATTGGGTACAACATTGAGTTAGCCTAATAAGTCTATTGGAGCAACTACTCGCTATACCCCACCCATGAAGCTTATGACTGGTCAATCATTTCCTAAAGCTCTGCTAGTAGTGATATGATGATGAGTCACAGCATTGATTTGGCTGGGCTAGTCCACAGGTAAAATTCTCTGACCTTGCACCGCTTCCTGACATGAAACTTTCATCAAAGTGACAAAATCTCCCCTCCTTACCCCCCTGGTTTTGACACAAAACAAGTCAGCCACCCACTCACGGATAGGTGTGGGCCTGGGCTCTCTTCCGACACCTAGGAAGAGGGCAAGCCCCCTTTTTTTTCTGGCTACACTGGCTTGAACACGGGCGATGCTCGTGTTCAAGCGAAAACTTAGCTGGCACCTTTTAGCAAAATCACACAGATATATTTTTTTGATTTTAAAATACCGAATTAATGCTCGCTTAGTCAATGAATACGGAAGTACTTGTTTTGCGCATTCGAGATCGCGACCGGAAGAGGAGAGAGGCAAAACACCAAAGTGCCCATACAAGTGGTTGAATTCTCTAAAAAACTAGGGAAACATAAAATTTAGCTCACTCACCAGAAAAACACGTTCTGGTGTCATGAAGGTAGGTATTCATGTCTTTTGAGATATTGTTGAAACAATCTTAAGTGTTAGATCGTCATTGCTATGGTACCATTCTGGGAATACGAATAACTGGTCAATGCCCCATTACAAAACGGTTGTTGGTCCCAATGGTGGCAACTGTATTTATCTATTTGCTATAGAAATTTCCTATGATTACAACTTGAAATTGTTTGAAGAGCGATGCATGGACGACTTGCTTAGACCGAAGACGGTCCCTCAAGCCACTCAAGAAGAAAAAATCAGGGTGATTGGTGATAGGTATAACTGGCTCGAATTCTTATGTATTTAATTATATCTTTAATAAAATAATTCAACTAGCTAGTAACAGTATAAACACTTTTTTGACAGGGTAGAAAACGCTTTTATTGGCTGTTCTTTGAATTGAAAAATTCTGGTTTCGAGTTTTTGAAAAAAGTTGGTCGGGGAAGTAGAAGCTCTGGTGACGGATAATGTTGCCTGCGTAGCAAGCCTTTCCTCTTAAGTCGATCATGTCAATGCGCGAAAATTGGAGCAAGAGCAAACAGAATGAAAAAAATGGAAGAGAGGGAAGGGGGAGGGGAGAAAAAATACGCTTGCCCGCCAACCCCACAATTCTGAAAAACGCCCTTTGACATTTCACGGTTCGGTTCATTTGTAGATTTACAGTTTCTCAACATAGTGGCCAATAACGTAAATAACAGAGTTCCCGATGGTAAGATTCACTTAAAAGATGTTCCACGGGAGAGGGTTTCCGTTAAAGCAGGATCCCTAATCAATGATCAGAGATCGAGGATCGGGGATCATTGATCATTAATCAGAAGAGTCTTTGAGGAAAGGTCCAGTGTTGATAGGCCAAGAAAAGAGCAAGCTACAAAACGCTCGCCTTTTAAAGGGCAGCGTAATCACCTTTTTAAAAGGTTTTCTAGTATTACTTCCTCCATTATATTATAAAGGAAAAATTAGAAAAGACGATTCGTCCGCCGGGAGTCTAGTACCTGGACTTTTGCTGAACTCAACAAAACGTCTTTTAGAGCAGTTCGTTGAGGGGCCACGAACAGAGGGGCAAGGCTACTATTTCTCATGCTAGTCTACCATTTTACAATTCGCTTGTGTTCTTAGAGTACTATTTCCCCTTTTTAAAAGGTTTTACTTGGGTGCAGCAGCGCCAAATAAAGGATTTGCGACGCTCAGGAATGTCCTAAAGTTGCTGTCAAGCTGTTGCTAAATTAAGGATCCACGTACTCCGAAAACTGCCTTCCCAGTAATTTCTCAAACAGCTTGTCAAGAGTAGGTAGAATTGTAATTGGTCAGTAATTTCTACTTCTTCTCTGTTATTACTCTTATAGACTGGTAACCATTCTCCTCTCTTCCAACCTGATAACCATGTCCCTTATTCAATGATAGTGTTGAAAGTCCTGGTTAGTGAAGGTGCGAATTCCTCTGCTATTAACTTTAAAATCCTGGGTTTCATGCCATCATATCCAGGCGCTTTAGGAACACTAAGATTTTCAAGGGCATCCTTCACTTCATGATGGTTTACTGGCTGAAACAAAAGGGTTCATTTGATTCCTCCATATAGGTAGAGATGAGATGTAGACTGCTATGGTCAATAAACCCTCCTCGGTTAGATCCTCTGCCTTCTCACCTCCTATTCCCTTGGCCATACTACAAGTTTATCTCTTTCCAATCTGCCATCAATGGATAAATGTGTTTCTTTTTTCTGTTGCCCTCCTTGTCCTTTCTGTCCAAGAAGGGTTTGAAATTAAAAAAAAAATATCTGGGTTGCTCTTTTAGATCGTGTGATACCTCCTTCCAGTACTGCCTTATGGCTTTACACCTTTGTCGTGGGCCTCATTCCGCCATTTCCTCTTGAGTTCCAAATTTTCCGGTGTTTTGTTTTGGCTGTACCTTTTTGCCAAACTTACGTTTTAGCTCTTATAGCAGATTTCCATGCTGAAGTCATAAAGGGAACATCTTTTGCCCAGACTTTCATTTTCTTCATAGGCAAATGTTCCTGCAAAATGGCATACTACGCATGCGCACGGTCGGTCATCCTTTAAAGAGGAGTGGCCACATGGGGCCCGTTAACAAAAAAACACAATATAAAAAAAGCAGGGAGGGATTCAATGAGCAATGGGTGGGCGTGTAATCGCTGCTCTGTAGATGCCTGATAGAATTCCAATCAAACTTCAACTTCCAGGTAAGTCTCGTTTAATTTACTAATTCTATCAGTCATCTACCGCAGAGGTCCCACGAGATTTTCAAGTCATGTGGTCACTCAGGACGTCAAAACTTACGTTATTGTTCAGAACCACTAAGTACAATGTATACCAGGCATTAGATAACCTGCACAAAAGTTAACAGTATCTTTACAGAACAAAAAACTGCCCGACAATCAGGTTAACAATCAATGTGTTTCCATAGCAGCAGAAAGAACAGCATGACTAAAACTGTCAGATAAATTTTGGGGGCTGAACTGGTTTCTTGCAAAAAGTGTTGAAAACACAGTCACCGCTCCAACTGGCGGCTTTCATAACCGCAGGCAGTGAAACATTACAGCTACGAGTCTTGCTTGCAGACGCTGCTCGGGTACTGTGCGGTTTAAATACGGTGGTGTCTACACCAGCCTTTTTGCACCACAGTCCTTATCCATCTCGAAATAGTGTCTCTGGCCACCCATGATGTGGCTTACGTTTGAAGACTGATCTCCTTAGGAGGATGAAGTGTCTTAAGGTCAGTAAGAACTATTGAAGTGTCCCAGGTGGTAGTATAACGTGGGAAAGCTGGCCTTGTTTGGAAAACGCCTTTAAGAACCTTTGAACGAGTGGGTGATTCCCAACAGTAACATTCCCATCAAGGACGATAATGGAGGATAGGGCACTTCTTGCAGTATTTAGACAACTGTACCTCAAACCCCTTTCATAGAGTTCTTGTAGAAACTCCAACACATCTTTTACAGGTGGGTGAAGGGGATCCACGGCCTCCTATCTGCCAATGACTGCCACTTCTCAAGCTAGACCCGGTATTGTTTTTGGGTTGCTGTCCACCACTTGTTGAGGATTGTGTCTTGAGTTGCTTGTGAAATTCCTCTACTCTTGAGGGATTTCAGCATAAGAGGCAGGCCATCAGACGAAGCTGTCCCCCAAGAGGTGGCGCTGTTCTGGGTTGAATGGTAGAAGGACACTGTTCGTGTGTCTTGGCAGGAGGAGTGGCTTCCGAATCAAAAGTCTTGTTAGCTTAGCTTGGGGGCAATCAGCATGGCTTGGGCTTGACCCATTTCCACAGTTCTACAGAAATTGTGGCAGGATGCTAGAAGGGGGAAAGGCATATAAAAACTGATTAGTCCAATGCAGAGTAAACGCATGAATTGCCATGGCTTGTGGGTCTGCTAGCCACGAGACAAAAGGTGACATTATGTAACTCTAATGTGATCATGGCTCACTTCCTTACAAAGGGACTGCAAGCCCAAGAGACTTGCCTTTAGCTCCAAGAAATTATTATGGTGGCTTTCTTCTGAACTGGACCACCTTCCCCAAATTGTGGTGTCGTTCAGGCTTGCACCCCACCCCTGGGTAGAGGCATCAGTGTACAAAGTATGATTTATCTT
>CALNXK010000001.1:3485000-3500000 GCA_942486035.1 Porites lobata | reverse complement strand
AGAAGCACCGAGTTGGATAAGCCTTTCTAAAGTTCATCCGGAGAAGGCATTGTCCCTTTCTTTTCAAGGACTTCTCCCGTAGTCCCCATAAGCCTGGCAATGGGAATGATGCCCTTGACAAGTGATTCTTGCACTTTTTGTAACCGGGCATCCATGCTTCGGGTTGTTTTTTGAGCGATATCCCAGATCTCAGAGTTGACCTTTGTCACACGGAGAACTTTGCAATTTTCTGGCCTCTTGAAGTTTTCCTTCCGTTTAAGTAGGGCTGGCTCATTTAGACCCGACGCCAGAAGACTGTCAACAAGTGACGATACTTTCTCATGTAGAGGAGGCTCGGTTTGTTCGTCCTCGGTCACTTCTTTAACAAGATCTGCGATTTAAGCACGAGAGGACGCTTTCAAGTCGTCGCTCTTTTCCTTTCTGGCGATTGGTCGTCGGCGGCGTTTTCCTCGCCCTCACCCTAGGAGGAGTTCAACAACTCATCCTCTTCTTCCTGTGCTGCATCATAAGCAGCGTTAAATTTCTGCACAACAGGCGCGACATTAGAAAGTAGACTCGTTAGCTGGTCTACCTTTTGTGATTTAGTTCGACAAGGCCCAACTCGCTTGTCGTTTTGGGTTGTCGTGTACGTGTGGCACTGGGAGGTCTGGCTCCGCCAGTAAGCGTTGCTTTTGCGGTGGTGCCAGGGTGAACGTTCCCAGAAGGACGAGCTGAGCTTGCCCTTTCAGATGAAGTTAGTGTCTTGCTCGGCTTCGCCGAGGCAGATTTTGAGTGTTGCGCTTCTTTCAATAGCCCATCCATGGTATTTTCCTCCGTCGTCATGGAAAGGTGAAGCTCACCTTTGAAAAAAACTGATTTGCCTCGCAAATCTCTACCGGAGGGCGTAGATTAACGGGGAAAAAACTTGTTGGAAAACCAACCACGCTACAAGATGGCGAACGCTCGCGTAGAATGACCAACCGTGCGCATGCGTAGTATCTCGTGGGATCTCTGTGGCAGATGACCGATAGAATTATAAATTGTGTCCTTAAATTATTATGGGGTTTTTCCCAACCTATACGGCTCCGACACATTAATATAGTTTTCTATTCTCAGATCAAGTCTGTTTGTCAATATGACATCCAATAAAGTTTCTGTTGCATCAGTAATTCTTGTTGGCTTAGTAACCAGGCATTCCAGGGCATGAACACCTTCTTAATCACGCATTATTTTCCCTCTCTTTGATCTGGTATGAGCCTATTTAGGTTCAGATCTCCAGTGATTACTATGAATTGCTTTTGCAGTGAAAGCCAAGAGACAATTTCATTCAGTTGATCCTCCAGTCTAGTATAGTAGTTAGACCCCGAAGCTTTGGGCGGCCTAAAGGCCAAGTACTGGCTACTTCATGTTTTCCAAACGTTGATTCAATGGCTATGGCCTCAATTGTACCATACGAGCAAGGTAACTTGAGCTGCTTAGAAGGTAACGATGAGGCGGTCTTTTCTATACATATTGTAACCTTACACTGAGAATTGGCTGTTTGGGTAAGAATTATCATTCTTTGTTTCCGTTAAGAAAACCAGTTGAGCTTTTAAGCACCTCATTACCATCGCTTTTTCAAGGTCATAAAAATTATATGCCCCTGACCCAGCGAGGAGCTTCACTAAAGCAAAGTTAGATGCCGAGTTTTCAAGCTCTAAATTTCACGACCTCCAAGTGTGTGCGAGTCTAAATTCCGAGGATGATGTTATCTACCTTAGAGCGCTTTGCTGGGCCTCCCATATCATGTATGAGTTAGCTTTTATCCCAGGCTCAGAGATGGCCTACGTAGATTTAGTTTTAACTCACACAAACAAAAATCAGATTTGTGACAGGACCATACGCAACGTCTCCAATTAATGTGTTAAGTAACTTGATACTATCCGCATCAGTGATCGTTTTTGGAAAGAGAACAGCGGGATTTACCTTTATTTACCGAGTTTTATTTCAATCTTTCAACTGATTCAAGGTCTAACTTACGCGATTTTGGTGGTCTTGGATCGAACAGCTTGGGATAGACACCTCGACGCTTTCTTCGATCCTGGATGTCTGAGGAATGGCATGGTTTAAAAAGTTTCTCTGTCATGATTAGCTTATGTTGTACAGTCCTCTTTCCTGGTGTTCCCCATTTTCTAGGCTTGAAGGTACAGCTACGGTTATGAGTAGGTTGAACTTTCTTGTTTCTGGATATTTTATCCAGTTTCCACGTTACCACCATCACTTGGCAGCAACTGAACCACTTTTTCCGGCTGTGCATATTTTTTCACACTCGGCAGCTGGAATTTTGGGTTTGCCTTTCTCTGAACTACCATTTCGATTCTGTATCTTACAAATTTCCTATAGGAGGCCCAGCAAAGCGCTCTAAGATAAATAACATCATGAACAAATGAAAGCATTCTGAGCCCCTTAGAACTTGCAAACTCGGCAACGGCATCAGCAGATGTCCTGGTTTTCTTTCCACAGTTCTTTAACTCTTCTACTGTATCAGTCGGAATGAACGTAGAAAGGACGGTAAAATCATCACCAAATGCCAAATCAACGGTGGAAAAGTTCTTGAAGTGGTTTGCTGCATCGCTTGCAGTTCTACCATTTTCCCTCACTTCTTTATCATCTCGCTAACTTTGCTTTTAAACAGATTTAAACACATAAAAGTGAAGATTCTCTCTGGGTCAGGGGGCATATTAGATTTTTCATTGCTAGCATATGTTCATGACTCTTAGAAAGCAAATTTTGTATGAAAACTGTGTCTAAACCGCTATGTAAATTTGTACTTGAAAATAAACAGCTGATCGATCGCGCGAAGCCAGATGATGTACACCTACCTTTCCAACAGTTTCTTCTTATTACCACTTTGACTATAAGGCGGCAGTTGAGCAACGCTCAATTTTTCATCTCTTCTTGATTAAAGCTACCTCTGGAGTGAGAAGGACTTGATCCGCCATTTGCCGTGAGGGTTTTAAGCCTCACTTCCATGCAACTTCCGGTTTTTTTCTGGAATCGGAGTATTACAGACCTCGTTTTCTTTTCCATCGATTTATGGCCCAAGCGATGCATTAAAATTCAAACTTGGCTGCGAGGCTTCGGAGATAAAACAAAAGAAATCATCTTGAGGTTGAGCAATGAATAATGCATTTCTTTTGTTTTATTCCCCCAAGCCTGGTCCATCAATACACAACAAAATGCAGTAGATAGTTGGTAATTTTAGTGTTGTCAGTAAGGTACAGTGTTCACGGGGAAAAAAAGGCCGGTGACGCCATCAGAATTATGGAATAATAAAAGGATAAAGGAAATACTAACACAATGACACCAACATAGTGCAAAAAAGGTATCAGCCATTCCGATTTTATGACAAAAAGTGCAAGAAATAATTTTTTCCACATTTTAGTTGTACATGTACGCACAGGCGTACGTGCGTATATGGACGTTACGTTCCTGATTTACAGTACGAAAAAACGAGGCTAATAAGATGTTTCAAAGTAGGTTAAGTTTGATGTTCAGAGACTCTGAAGATGACTACCGCACAGGTTGTCGAAAACGTCAGTCACTGTCAACAACAACAGTCCTATTCAGGACTACATTCACTAGGACGATCAAACCCAACCTACTTTTGAAATGACTCCTGGGTTCAAACTTTTCACAATAAGATGTTTATTATATGGTTTCCTGTTTGGGGACTGGAAACAGGTGCAGGACAAACGATTTTTAAGTCATTTGACAGGCGTTATTAAATGAAAGTTTTAATTGGTTCACGTAAACAATAGCACTTTACAAAGGCTTTCCATTAAAAGCAAAATCAAACTGCAAATACGCCCTGTTGAAAATGTTTATTCGGTAAAAACTAAGAGTGTTATTATTGTAAATATTCTCATATAACTAGTGATAGTTATCTCTACAGCTGCCCCTGCTCTGTATGTTGTCGGCCAATAATATTCTTGGTCGTTGGGTAGCTCTTTGAAATATACCGATTCATAATGAAGACTTTCACACATATTCCATACAACAGAGAGATAAAAACAGGAGGAAACACAAGTTTCCATACTCTGATTGAGTTCGATTTACACAGCTTTGTTCAAAAAATTCTCAGTTTCGAGAATAGTTTATTCCAAACCATAAGGAAACATTTAATTAGAAGTTGGAATTTTTCGCTATTTCCTCTATCTCACTTACAGTTCATTTAATTTGCCGGAAAGTAAGCCTTAGAAATCAGAGAGTAAGTCAACACAGAATTCTGTTGTCGCCGAATTTCTGTAATCGTCCATCGTTCTGTTGGTTTTAAGCTAGCTATTGATTCTCTCGCCGTGCTTGTTTGTGGACTGAGACTTATTCCCCCAAAGAGAGAGAACGAGTGTCTGGCAAATTTTTTCCACTCAATGATTTGTGAACTTGTGCCAAACTCTCCAAGTGTTTCTAGCCGATTTTTTGAAAACCAACCTAACGAAATTTACAGTCATTTGAGTGAAAAAGCGTCAAAAGGCAGGTTTCTTAAGCCCGAAAAGCTCCAAAATCATAGTAACGAAGGAAAATGAAAAAAAAAAAGAAAGAGCGAGGATAATTAAGGAAAGGAGGAGAAGAAAAAAACAGCAATGGTTGCACTCTTAGTTTTTAAAACAGCTACTTTAGAGCTACTTTGCTATTGGACGCAAAAGGTCTATTTGGCAATAACGTTATCAAAAATCTGGCTAGGTTTATATACACAGTTATACGCACATTATAACTTCATCTGCGCTTAACGAGTGTCTTTTGGTCCATAACTTTCGAAACAGCTCCATAGAATGTCACTGACACTTAACGCAGAAGAGTATCGAAGTATGACTGTACAATAAATGTCACAAAATCTACCTACGCGGTCCTTTCGAGATTTTCTTTTACGTCATCCTAACCATCTCTTTCTTGCGGGTGCGAACAATAGAAACGTCATCATTACCCAACGATTCCACGCGGCCCCTGTTCAGGCAAATCGAGATTTCTCCTGGCAAACACAGGTTCCGGAGGTTTGGCGGTCTGCTGATCCGCAGACTAGTAATAACCTACAAAAGTCTCATTTCCGTCAGATAAAACGCCGTCATTCCCCCTGAACTGGCCTCTACTGCGCGATCGCAAATTATACTTTGAAGGGGCAAAATAACAACGATACTAACGAGGCCTCCTTTGAGCTCAGATCTGATAAAATTGATAAGACTTCCGCTCAAGGACGTTTGAAATAAATCTTGCAGCGCATTTTCTCTGCAACGCACTTGAACATACAACACTACTGGTTCAATTAACGGATATGTAGATCGATTTTTAATCTACACTTCTTCACCGCGCCATACAGAAACTGCGATCGACGTCGGCCAACGCATTTTTCAGAATCCTGAGGTTTGTGGGCAAGCGTTTCCTTTTCTCCTCTCGCCTTCCGTCCTCTTCCAACTTTTTTTTTTTTTCGTGTTTGCTCTCGCTCCAACTTTCGGGCAATAACATACTAGTGCGGAAACGCTGACTACGTTGGCTACTGATATATCTATTTTCCTTACTTCCTCGTCATCGGTGTGGAAAAGCTTATAAGTCTTCCATTCGTGAAGGCAATAATCAAAGGTGTCACTGTTGATGAAACCCTTAAAGAAGTAATTTCTCGTTGTACTGTTCATTGTTTTCCAGTATTTTATTCAATAAAAAGTAGTGTTTCTTTTAACTTTAATTTGCGGTGTAAGTAATCGACTGGAATATCCTAGTTGTTGTATCCTTTTTTTGGTTATCATCTTCTGACAAAAAAAACTGAAATTATTTGTGACAGAAACTTGAAGGCTAATTATTTATTTTAGTAATAAATAGACTATTTATAGGCAATTTGTTGTTAGGGAGGCAGTAGTGCGGTTCCATTTTCCCCGTTTCTTCCTGCCCCATCAGTCTCGAGTTCTTTCTTACTGCATTTGTTCCGATGACATCCTTCAACCTAGTGCAACGCACGCCTGCAACTTCGTTTACCCAACATCTCAAACTTTCACCCTTACAGGCGAGCTTTAGAAATCCTTACTTCAGTTATTTTATGCATAAGAAAAAAAATGTTTTTCTTGGCCGCACAATGGAAAGGCTGAATGAGACATTCTTAGATTAACTTTTTCAAATTTCCCCAACGCCACAGAGTGGATTCTTTTTCTGGCCAGCTCCGAGATATAACTTGGTCTCTCAGAAAAGTTGAAAGAGATCTCTCGAAACTTTGCGACTATGGAAACTATCCGACTTGGAGACCATCACAAATGGGATCTTTTGAAGAGGGAATAGACGTTAAACGTACAGGTAAAATAATGGATAGTTACAGATATATAGTAACATTATCAGCAATCCTCTGTTACTAGTGCTTGTTATGTTATTTTGTTATATATTTTGAACGCTTCATCTTTGTGATAATTTGTTTGTCATAAATTAGCATAAGCTTTAGCAGAAACATCGCTTTATTTTGAAAGAAACGCGCGACGGAAGAAGCATTATTTGTCCACGATCGGTCATCAACTTCTATCTCGGACCGTATTTTCCTTCATAATTTTCTTGAAATGAAGTCAAACTAAGCACTTGATGGCCGCTTAATAGAGGTGACAACAGCAGAACTCTCGTTGGGACGGCTATGGAAGCGGCCGCGGCCGCTTAATGAAGATTTAATTTCCCATTATTTTCTACAATTATTTCGGGACTTTGATTACTGGCCGCTTAATAGAGGGTGGCCGCTTAATGGAGATTCAACTTCTAAACCGTGAACAGTAAAACATTTTGACATTGGTAGGGAAAAAATTACAGACACATTTTATCCTTTCAAATTCTATTCTGCTGGACCTTTTACTTCAGGATTAGACAACCAAGGAGTGATAGCAAATGTGCTGATGTCTCTACCCGAGACCAAGCAGATTTCATCCACAAGCCACCCAGGGGTCAATTTAATAAAACTTTTACAAGTGTAAGTTACAAGAGTAGCCATCTGAAAAGAATAGCTACTCTTGTAAATTACACTTGTAAAAGTTTTATAAAATCATCCCAGGTTTGTTTTCTTATTCAATAAACAAAGCACAGTTTACCTTATGTCCTCAGTCCATGCACCTGGCTTGTGATCTTGCATCTACATAAAGAAACGAAAATCATGTACTCCATCAGAAGCATAAAACTCTGAAGCGTATCACTCTGCTCCAGTGCTGGGCATTTAGGAATCAATCAAAATTTACTTCCTACATGTACAATATGGAGTTATTAAAGTACGCAAAACGAGCAACAAAAACATGCAACTTGTTTTGCAACATTGCCGCAAAACGAAATGCAAAGCGACGTTGAGCGTTTTACCACCCTCGTCAAACCTGTCTCGCACCAAATCAGGTTGTTGACAGGTTTGAACGTGGGTGGTAAAACGTGCAACATCGCTTCGTTTTTCAGCAATGTTCCAAAACAAGTTGCATGTTTTTTTTGCCCGTTTTTCCGTATCTTAAGTTGCCCGTAGCCTGCGTAGCTGGCGGTATTGTGTAGTAGTCAAATATCAACCGCCTCGTCCCCTACTCCCTTTTATTGGAACACCGCTCCGCCGCCAAAACTTTAATCTCGCACCCACACAATACCGCCAGCTACGCAGGCTAAGTTGCCCGTTATATGCGTGACTATCGCGTTTTCGGAAAATGACACTGCAGTGTTTCAAACAATCTCGAAACTATCTGCTGGACACAAGCACATTCACTTAATCACCTGCCAAAATGTAGGACTTAAACAATTGCAAAAAAGGCAAAGGTGCCTCTAGCCCCTCTGCCGAACCTTCCAAAGAGATTATGGAGTTAGGATAACACGACGGCGACTACAGCAAAAACGCGTCTTTATTAAAAGTGACTTTGCTTTCTTTAAAACTAGAGATAACCGTATTTACTCGATTACACACCACCCTCGCATAAAGGCCGCAGAAGGAAGAAAAATTGCCTATAAATGCCCTCCTCAAATAAGCGCCGTACCCAATCGGAAGAATGCGGCGTATAATCATCTAGGCAATTGCAATTCTCTTTCAAAAAGAGAGCGAGAAATTGAAACTTTTGATATCTCCAGCATACAATTTTTCAGTGTCGCTATCTTTTATGAATTTAGCTTCTTACGATGCTCTTTTGTGGAAATATGTGGACGACACAATGATATCAGAGGTTGTCCCGAAAGGGCAATCCAGTAATGTTTAGAAAATAGTGGATCCTGTAGAGGACTGGCCTTGGGGGAATAATTTCCGCTCCAGCTTAACAGTGTGAAAGGTAAGGAATTACGCATATCTTTCGCTAAGAATAAAGTAGAGGTACCCAACCCACCCACACACACACACACACACACACACCCATGGTGGTGGATGGCGATAAGCTTGAAGTTTTAGACCATGCTAAGTTACTTGGAGTCACTATTATTTGCTAGCAACCTTTCTGGGAATATGCACCTGTCCGAGATGGTAAAGAAAGCATCTAAACGCCCGTATTTTCTTAGGAAATGAAAGCGCGCTTATGTCGAGAAGGCCGATCTGCTTATGTTTTACACCAGGTATATAATGTCTGTTTGCGATTACGAGATTCCTGTTTTTCACGCTTCTTTACCTCAGTACCTAATCGACGATTTGGAAAGCGTACAAACAGGGTTAGATAAGATAAGATAAGATAAGATAACTTTATTTATCATAGGCTCCACCTCCTACGACAACGCTCCACCTTCGTTAGACCTAGAGTTACTAGAGGTTCACCATCAGCGCCTATGTCAGTCCCTTTTAGGTAATATCTCAGAGGACAGAGATCACCGCCTCCATCACCTTACTGCCTGACTCACGAATTTTGTATCGCAAGCAAATTTGGTAAACAAAACTACATGTTTTCGGTAGTTATAAGGGATTTTCTACTCCAGCCTCATTTCCAAGTTGACTTCCATGGGTCAAAATTTCAAACCCCTATAATTTCCCATCTTAGCAGGTTGCAAAGTTGCCACCAAGACTTTTCATGTATGCTAGTTTCCAACGAACATTTTTAGACCAGAGGCTTGCTTTCAGCAGAAAATTCCCACAGAACCTTAAATTATGACGTCTGGACCCAGTAATAAAGAAATAAACGGCAAAAAACCGCCGCATGTTATGATCACGTGACATGTCACGTGATCAACAATTTTAAATAAAGGGAATTTAAGGCGAATTTGCTTTGTATTGTCAAATAAACCAGTGTTTCTGATAGAGGATAATCATATTTAATTTTCCGCGTTTGGGATAAATGTACTCAAAAAAGCTAAATTTTGGCCTCTGAAAAGACGCATATCTTCATATTTTACTGAAGGGCAATGCACAATCATCCCAAACGTGAAATGGTTAGAAATATTTAACATGAGTCGGAAAAAATCTTATCATTTGATTCCTTTTCTTAAACTCTTCACCATTTTGTCAGATAGTCAACATTTAATTAAAAATGGTCACGTGAAACATCAAGTGTACTTACTAAGGGGACACTTGTACTTAAGAATGTTAATGATGAAGTCTTTTATAGGAAATAAACCACATTTCCTTGATAAATCCATTAACCTAGGCTTTAAACCATTTGCGATTGGAACTATGTTGACGTTTATGAACTATATATACTCAAGGAATTGTTTTCAATCCAGATTTACGATTTACTTTTAGCAGTATTTGATCATGTATTAACAACAAGATCACGTTCAGTTTCAATACCTCCCAAATTTGAAAAACTTTCGTAGGTGGCTTACAGATCCACGATATTTTTCTTACTCACCCCCAATTTTTGTTTATGCAAAAATATGGTATTTATTTTATCCTTGACATAATTCTGTCGGAAGAAGTGGAGGGGCTGGAGATGGATACATGGCTCGTGATCAAGCTCCAACGCCAATTTAAAATTTCTTCAATTCGTCAATATATTACGTGATCCACGGTATGCACTGCAACTATTTACTCACAACTGCAGCAAGGCTCGATTTCCGTCGCTTTCTTGGGTCCGATCTGGTCTTGTTCCTCCCCGAGAAAAGTCTTTTCGGCAAAAATGCGCCGGCCCATTTTCCGATCAGTGGCTGGAAATCGAGCATAAACCGAAGCTGACCCCAGTATTTTATTCCTAATCAGTAACGACTGAAAACAAATCTGTCTATAGTATACTGCAAAGGGTACATTTGGTTTCTATCACTATCACCTAACTACTACTAGTGTTCGTTTGTATCCGTGTGTAACTCGAATGTTAACTATATGTTACCTGTATGTGCTAGTGACGTGTTTTAGTCAAGATCCGCGTCTACCTACTTAATTTCTAAAATTGCCCCCTTTCCGCCTCAGTAATTCGTACGAAAAGGTGAAGGCCAACTGGAAGTTTGAACGCTATTCTCTGGTCATGGAATACAAGCGGAGGCCTGTCCTAGTACCACCTTTCATAATGTTGAACCACATGCTCTCTGCTATATTGTTCTTCTATCGTCTCTGTTGTTGCAAAAGGGAAAATAGATCGAGAAATCAAGGTGAGACACTACGGATACACGCACTGATATATTTGTGTGGATTTCATACAAGGTGCCTGTACTGAGTCTCTAGACAGCCAAGTCCATAGACCTATTCGGCTAACTCTACGTTGTACCCAATTCAAACCCTTTGGGAATAAAACGTTTTGTTTCAGGAATTTCCATACATTTAAATGAGAATGCAACATTATAATGCAAGCACAAAACACAAAGAATCTTAACCCCGGGAGATTTGAATTGGGTACAACATTGAGTTAGCCTAATAAGTCTATTGGAGCAACTACTCGCTATACCCCACCCATGAAGCTTATGACTGGTCAATCATTTCCCTAAAGCTCTGCTAGTAGTGATATGATGATGAGTCACAGCATTGATTTGGCTGGGCTAGTCCACAGGTAAAATTCTCTGACCTTGCACCGCTTCCTGACATGAAACTTTCATCAAAGTGACAAAATCTCCCCTCCTTACCCCCCTGGTTTTGACACAAAACAAGTCAGCCACCCACTCACGGATAGGTGTGGGCCTGGGCTCTCTTCCGACACCTAGGAAGAGGGCAAGCCCCCTGTTTTTTTTCTGGCTACACTGGCTTGAACACGGGCGATGCTCGTGTTCAAGCGAAAACTTAGCTGGCACCTTTTAGCAAAATCACACAGATATATTTTTTGATTTTAAAATACCGAATTAATGCTCGCTTAGTCAATGAATACGGAAGTACTTGTTTTGCGCATTCGAGATCGCGACCGGAAGAGGAGAGAGGCAAAACACCAAAGTGCCCATACAAGTGGTTGAATTCTCTAAAAAACTAGGGAAACATAAAATTTAGCTCACTCACCAGAAAAACACGTTCTGGTGTCATGAAGGTAGGTATTCATGTCTTTTGAGATATTGTTGAAACAATCTTAAGTGTTAGATCGTCATTGCTATGGTACCATTCTGGGAATACGAATAACTGGTCAATGCCCCATTACAAAACGGTTGTTGGTCCCAATGGTGGCAACTGTATTTATCTATTTGCTATAGAAATTTCCTATGATTACAACTTGAAATTGTTTGAAGAGCGATGCATGGACGACTTGCTTAGACCGAAGACGGTCCCTCAAGCCACTCAAGAAGAAAAAATCAGGGTGATTGGTGATAGGTATAACTGGCTCGAATTCTTATGTATTTAATTATATCTTTAATAAAATAATTCAACTAGCTAGTAACAGTATAAACACTTTTTTGACAGGGTAGAAAACGCTTTTATTGGCTGTTCTTTGAATTGAAAAATTCCGGTTTCGAGTTTTTGAAAAAAGTTGGTCGGGGAAGTAGAAGCTCTGGTGACGGATAATGTTGCCTGCGTAGCAAGCCTTTCCTCTTAAGTCGATCATGTCAATGCGCGAAAATTGGAGCAAGAGCAAACAGAATGAAAAAAATGGAAGAGAGGGAAGGGGGAGGGGAGAAAAAATACGCTTGCCCGCCAACCCCACAATTCTGAAAAACGCCCTTTGACATTTCACGGTTCGGTTCATTTGTAGATTTACAGTTTCTCAACATAGTGGCCAATAACGTAAATAACAGAGTTCCCGATGGTAAGATTCACTTAAAAAGATGTTCCACGGGAGAGGGTTTCCCGTTAAAGCAGGATCCCTAATCAATGATCAGAGATCGAGGATCGGGGATCATTGATCATTAATCAGAAGAGTCTTTGAGGAAAGGTCCAGTGTTGATAGGCCAAGAAAAGAGCAAGCTACAAAACGCTCGCCTTTTAAAGGGCAGCGTAATCACCTTTTTAAAAGGTTTTCTAGTATTACTTCCTCCATTATATTATAAAGGAAAAATTAGAAAAAGACGATTCGTCCGCCGGGAGTCTAGTACCTGGACTTTTGCTGAACTCAACAAAAACGTCTTTTAGAGCAGTTCGTTGAGGGGCCACGAACAGAGGGGCAAGGCTACTATTTCTCATGCTAGTCTACCATTTTACAATTCGCTTGTGTTCTTAGAGTACTATTTCCCCTTTTTAAAAAGGTTTTACTTGGGTGCAGCGCCAAATAAAGGATTTGCGACGCTCAGGAATGTCCTAAAGTTGCTGTCAAGCTGTTGCTAAATTAAGGATCCACGTACTCCGAAAACTGCCTTCCCAGTAATTTCTCAAACAGCTTGTCAAGAGTAGGTAGAATTGTAATTGGTCAGTAATTCTCTACTTCTTCTCTGTTATTACTCTTATAGACTGGTAACCATTCTCCTCTCTTCCAACCTGATAACCATGTCCCTTATTCAATGATAGTGTTGAAAGTCCTGGTTAGTGAAGGTGCGAATTCCTCTGCTATTAACTTTAAAATCCTGGGTTTCATGCCATCATATCCAGGCGCTTTAGGAACACTAAGATTTTCAAGGGCATCCTTCACTTCATGATGGTTTACTGGCTGAAACAAAAGGGTTCATTTGATTCCTCCATATAGGTAGAGATGAGATGTAGACTGCTATGGTCAATAAACTCCTCCTCGGTTAGATCCTCTGCCTTCTCACCTCCTATTCCCTTGGCCATACTACAAGCTTATCTCTTTCCAATCTGCCATCAATGGATAAATGTGTTTCTCTTTTCCTGTTGCCCTCCTTGTCCTTTCTGTCCAAGAAGGGTTTGAAATTAAAAAAAATATCTGGGTTGCTCTTTAGATCGTGTGATACCTCCTTCCAGTACTGCCTTATGGCTTTACACCTTTGTCGTGTGGCCTCATTCCGCCATTTCCTCTTGAGTTCCAAATTTTCCGGTGTTTTGTTTTGGCTGTACCTTTTGCCAAACTTACGTTTTAGCTCTTATAGCAGATTTCCATGCTGAAGTCATAAAGGGAACATCTTTTGCCCAGACTTTCATTTTCTTCATAGGCAAATGTTCCTGCAAAATGGCATACTACGCATGCGCACGGTCGGTCATCCTTTAAAGAGGAGTGGCCACATGGGGCCCGTTAACAAAAAAACACAATATAAAAAAAGCAGGGAGGGATTCAATGAGCAATGGGTGGGCGTGTAATCGCTGCTCTGTAGATGCCTGATAGAATTCCAATCAAACTTCAACTTCCAGGTAAGTCTCGTTTAATTTACTAATTCTATCAGTCATCTACCGCAGAGGTCCCACGAGATTTTCAAGTCATGTGGTCACTCAGGACGTCAAAACTTACGTTATTGTTCAGAACCACTAAGTACAATGTATACCAGGCATTAGATAACCTGCACAAAAGTTAACAGTATCTTTACAGAACAAAAAACTGCCCGACAATCAGGTTAACAATCAATGTGTTTCCATAGCAGCAGAAAGAACAGCATGACTAAAACTGTCAGATAAATTTTGGGGGCTGAACTGGTTTCTTGCAAAAAGTGTTGAAAACACAGTCACCGCTCCAACTGGCGGCTTTCATAACCGCAGGCAGTGAAACATTACAGCTACGAGTCTTGCTTGCAGACGCTGCTCGGGTACTGTGCGGTTTAAATACGGTGGTGTCTACACCAGCCTTTTGCACCACAGTCCTTATCCATCTCGAAATAGTGTCTCTGGCCACTCCATGATGTGGCTTACGTTTGAAGACTGATCTCCTTAGGAGGATGAAGTGTCTTAAGGTCAGTAAGAACTATTGAAGTGTCCCAGGTGGTAGTATAACGTGGGAAAGCTGGCCTTGTTTGGAAAACGCCTTTTAAGAACCTTTGAACGAGTGGGTGATTCCCAACAGTAACATTCCCATCAAGGACGATAATGGAGGATAGGGCACTTCTTGCAGTATTTAGACAACTGTACCTCAAACCCCTTTCATAGAGTTCTTGTAGAAACTCCAACACATCTTTTACAGGTGGGTGAAGGGGATCCACGGCCCTCCTATCTGCCAATGACTGCCACTTCTCAAGCTAGACCCGGTATTGTTTTTGGGTTGCTGTCCACCACTTGTTGAGGATTGTGTCTTGAGTTGCTTGTGAAATTCCTCTACTCTTGAGGGATTTCAGCATAAGAGGCAGGCCATCAGACGAAGCTGTCCCCCAAGAGGTGGCGCTGTTCTGGGTTGAATGGTAGAAGGACACTGTTCGTGTGTCTTGGCAGGAGGAGTGGCTTCCGAATCAAAAGTCTTGTTAGCTTAGCTTGGGGGCAATCAGCATGGCTTGGGCTTGACCCATTTCCACAGTTCTACAGAAATTGTGGCAGGATGCTAGAAGGGGGAAAGGCATATAAAAACTGATTAGTCCAATGCAGAGTAAACGCATGAATTGCCATGGCTTGTGGGTCTGCTAGCCACGAGACAAAAGGTGACATTATGTAACTCTAATGTGATCATGGCTCACTTCCTTACAAAGGGACTGCAAGCCCAAGAGACTTGCCTTTAGCTCCAAGAAATTATTATGGTGGCTTTCTTCTGAACTGGACCACCTTCCCCAAATTGTGGTGTCGTTCAGGCTTGCACCCCACCCCTGGGTAGAGGCATCAGTGTACAAAGTATGATTTATCTTCCCATGATCAGTCCTCCTCTTAGAGGTCAGGGCATTCCT
>CALNXK010000001.1:3415000-3480000 GCA_942486035.1 Porites lobata | reverse complement strand
AGTTCATCCGGAGAAGGCATTGTCCCTTTCTTTTCAAGGACTTCTCCCGTAGTCCCCATAAGCCTGGCAATGGGAATGATGCCCTTGACAAGTGATTCTTGCACTTTTTGTAACCGGGCATCCATGCTTCGGGTTGTTTTTTGAGCGATATCCCAGATCTCAGAGTTGACCTTTGTCACACGGAGAACTTTGCAATTTTCTGGCCTCTTGAAGTTTTCCTTCCGTTTAAGTAGGGCTGGCTCATTTAGACCCGACGCCAGAAGACTGTCAACAAGTGACGATACTTTCTCATGTAGAGGAGGCTCGGTTTGTTCGTCCTCGGTCACTTCTTTAACAAGATCTGCGATTTAAGCACGAGAGGACGCTTTCAAGTCGTCGCTCTTTTCCTTTCTGGCGATTGGTCGTCGGCGGCGTTTTCCTCGCCCTCACCCTAGGAGGAGTTCAACAACTCATCCTCTTCTTCCTGTGCTGCATCATAAGCAGCGTTAAATTTCTGCACAACAGGCGCGACATTAGAAAGTAGACTCGTTAGCTGGTCTACCTTGTGATTTAGTTCGACAAGGCCCAACTCGCTTGTCGTTTTGGGTTGTCGTGTACGTGTGGCACTGGGAGGTCTGGCTCCGCCAGTAAGCGTTGCTTTTGCGGTGGTGCCAGGGTGAACGTTCCCAGAAGGACGAGCTGAGCTTGCCCTTTCAGATGAAGTTAGTGTCTTGCTCGGCTTCGCCGAGGCAGATTTTGAGTGTTGCGCTTCTTTCAATAGCCCATCCATGGTATTTTCCTCCGTCGTCATGGAAAGGTGAAGCTCACCTTTGAAAAAAACTGATTTGCCTCGCAAATCTCTACCGGAGGGCGTAGATTAACGGGGAAAAAACTTGTTGGAAAACCAACCACGCTACAAGATGGCGAACGCTCGCGTAGAATGACCAACCGTGCGCATGCGTAGTATCTCGTGGGATCTCTGTGGCAGATGACCGATAGAATTATAAATTGTGTCCTTAAATTATTATGGGGTTTTTCCCAACCTATACGGCTCCGACACATTAATATAGTTTTCTATTCTCAGATCAAGTCTGTTTGTCAATATGACATCCAATAAAGTTTCTGTTGCATCAGTAATTCTTGTTGGCTTAGTAACCAGGCATTCCAGGGCATGAACACCTTCTTAATCACGCATTATTTTCCCTCTTTTGATCTGGTATGAGCCTATTTAGGTTCAGATCTCCAGTGATTACTATGAATTGCTTTTGCAGTGAAAGCCAAGAGACAATTTCATTCAGTTGATCCTCCAGTCTAGTATAGTAGTTAGACCCCGAAGCTTTGGGCGGCCTAAAGGCCAAGTACTGGCTACTTCATGTTTTCCAAACGTTGATTCAATGGCTATGGCCTCAATTGTACCATACGAGCAAGGTAACTTGAGCTGCTTAGAAGGTAACGATGAGGCGGTCTTTTCTATACATATTGTAACCTTACACTGAGAATTGGCTGTTTGGGTAAGAATTATCATTCTTTGTTTCCGTTAAGAAAACCAGTTGAGCTTTTAAGCACCTCATTACCATCGCTTTTTCAAGGTCATAAAATTATATGCCCCTGACCCAGCGAGGAGCTTCACTAAAGCAAAGTTAGATGCCGAGTTTTCAAGCTCTAAATTTCACGACCTCCAAGTGTGTGCGAGTCTAAATTCCGAGGATGATGTTATCTACCTTAGAGCGCTTTGCTGGGCCTCCCATATCATGTATGAGTTAGCTTTTATCCCAGGCTCAGAGATGGCCTACGTAGATTTAGTTTTAACTCACACAAGCAAAAATCAGATTTGTGACAGGACCATACGCAACGTCTCCAATTAATGTGTTAAGTAACTTGATACTATCCGCATCAGTGATCGTTTTTGGAAAGAGAACAGCGGGATTTACCTTTATTTACCGAGTTTTATTTCAATCTTTCAACTGATTCAAGGTCTAACTTACGCGATTTTGGTGGTCTTGGATCGAACAGCTTGGGATAGACACCTCGACGCTTTCTTCGATCCTGGATGTCTGAGGAATGGCATGGTTTAAAAAGTTTCTCTGTCATGATTAGCTTATGTTGTACAGTCCTCTTTCCTGGTGTTCCCCATTTTCTAGGCTTGAAGGTACAGCTACGGTTATGAGTAGGTTGAACTTTCTTGTTTCTGGATATTTTATCCAGTTTCCACGTTACCACCATCACTTGGCAGCAACTGAACCACTTTTTCCGGCTGTGCATATTTTTTCACACTCGGCAGCTGGAATTTTGGGTTTGCCTTTCTCTGAACTACCATTTCGATTCTGTATCTTACAAATTTCCTATAGGAGGCCCAGCAAAGCGCTCTAAGATAAATAACATCATGAACAAATGAAAGCATTCTGAGCCCCTTAGAACTTGCAAACTCGGCAACGGCATCAGCAGATGTCCTGGTTTTCTTTCCACAGTTCTTTAACTCTTCTACTGTATCAGTCGGAATGAACGTAGAAAGGACGGTAAAATCATCACCAAATGCCAAATCAACGGTGGAAAAGTTCTTGAAGTGGTTTGCTGCATCGCTTGCAGTTCTACCATTTTCCCTCACTTCTTTATCATCTCGCTAACTTTGCTTTTAAACAGATTTAAACACATAAAAGTGAAGATTCTCTCTGGGTCAGGGGGCATATTAGATTTTTCATTGCTAGCATATGTTCATGACTCTTAGAAAGCAAATTTTGTATGAAAACTGTGTCTAAACCGCTATGTAAATTTGTACTTGAAAATAAACAGCTGATCGATCGCGCGAAGCCAGATGATGTACACCTACCTTTCCAACAGTTTCTTCTTATTACCACTTTGACTATAAGGCGGCAGTTGAGCAACGCTCAATTTTTCATCTCTTCTTGATTAAAGCTACCTCTGGAGTGAGAAGGACTTGATCCGCCATTTGCCGTGAGGGTTTTAAGCCTCACTTCCATGCAACTTCCGGTTTTTTTCTGGAATCGGAGTATTACAGACCTCGTTTTCTTTTCCATCGATTTATGGCCCAAGCGATGCATTAAAATTCAAACTTGGCTGCGAGGCTTCGGAGATAAAACAAAAGAAATCATCTTGAGGTTGAGCAATGAATAATGCATTTCTTTTGTTTTATTCCCCCAAGCCTGGTCCATCAATACACAACAAAATGCAGTAGATAGTTGGTAATTTTAGTGTTGTCAGTAAGGTACAGTGTTCACGGGGAAAAAAAAAAGGCCGGTGACGCCATCAGAATTATGGAATAATAAAAGGATAAAGGAAATACTAACACAATGACACCAACATAGTGCAAAAAAGGTATCAGCCATTCCGATTTTATGACAAAAAGTGCAAGAAATAATTTTTTCCACATTTTAGTTGTACATGTACGCACAGGCGTACGTGCGTATATGGACGTTACGTTCCTGATTTACAGTACGAAAAAACGAGGCTAATAAGATGTTTCAAAGTAGGTTAAGTTTGATGTTCAGAGACTCTGAAGATGACTACCGCACAGGTTGTCGAAAACGTCAGTCACTGTCAACAACAACAGTCCTATTCAGGACTACATTCACTAGGACGATCAAACCCAACCTACTTTTTGAAATGACTCCTGGGTTCAAACTTTTCACAATAAGATGTTTATTATATGGTTTCCTGTTTGGGGACTGGAAACAGGTGCAGGACAAACGATTTTTAAGTCATTTGACAGGCGTTATTAAATGAAAGTTTTAATTGGTTCACGTAAACAATAGCACTTTACAAAGGCTTTCCATTAAAAGCAAAATCAAACTGCAAATACGCCCTGTTGAAAATGTTTATTCGGTAAAAACTAAGAGTGTTATTATTGTAAATATTCTCATATAACTAGTGATAGTTATCTCTACAGCTGCCCCTGCTCTGTATGTTGTCGGCCAATAATATTCTTGGTCGTTGGGTAGCTCTTTGAAATATACCGATTCATAATGAAGACTTTCACACATATTCCATACAACAGAGAGATAAAAACAGGAGGAAACACAAGTTTCCATACTCTGATTGAGTTCGATTTACACAGCTTTGTTCAAAAATTCTCAGTTTCGAGAATAGTTTATTCCAAACCATAAGGAAACATTTAATTAGAAGTTGGAATTTTTCGCTATTTCCTCTATCTCACTTACAGTTCATTTAATTTGCCGGAAAGTAAGCCTTAGAAATCAGAGAGTAAGTCAACACAGAATTCTGTTGTCGCCGAATTTCTGTAATCGTCCATCGTTCTGTTGGTTTTAAGCTAGCTATTGATTCTCTCGCCGTGCTTGTTTGTGGACTGAGACTTATTCCCCCAAAGAGAGAGAACGAGTGTCTGGCAAATTTTTTCCACTCAATGATTTGTGAACTTGTGCCAAACTCTCCAAGTGTTTCTAGCCGATTTTTTTTGAAAACCAACCTAACGAAATTTACAGTCATTTGAGTGAAAAAGCGTCAAAAGGCAGGTTTCTTAAGCCCGAAAAGCTCCAAAATCATAGTAACGAAGGAAAATGAAAAAAAAAAAGAAAGAGCGAGGATAATTAAGGAAAGGAGGAGAAGAAAAAAACAGCAATGGTTGCACTCTTAGTTTTTAAAACAGCTACTTTAGAGCTACTTTGCTATTGGACGCAAAAGGTCTATTTGGCAATAACGTTATCAAAAATCTGGCTAGGTTTATATACACAGTTATACGCACATTATAACTTCATCTGCGCTTAACGAGTGTCTTTTGGTCCATAACTTTCGAAACAGCTCCATAGAATGTCACTGACACTTAACGCAGAAGAGTATCGAAGTATGACTGTACAATAAATGTCACAAAATCTACCTACGCGGTCCTTTCGAGATTTTCTTTTACGTCATCCTAACCATCTCTTTCTTGCGGGTGCGAACAATAGAAACGTCATCATTACCCAACGATTCCACGCGGCCCCTGTTCAGGCAAATCGAGATTTCTCCTGGCAAACACAGGTTCCGGAGGTTTCGCGGTCTGCTGATCCGCAGACTAGTAATAACCTACAAAAGTCTCATTTCCGTCAGATAAAACGCCGTCATTCCCCCTGAACTGGCCTCTACTGCGCGATCGCAAATTATACTTTGAAGGGGCAAAATAACAACGATACTAACGAGGCCTCCTTTGAGCTCAGATCTGATAAAATTGATAAGACTTCCGCTCAAGGACGTTTGAAATAAATCTTGCAGCGCATTTTCTCTGCAACGCACTTGAACATACAACACTACTGGTTCAATTAACGGATATGTAGATCGATTTTTAATCTACACTTCTTCACCGCGCCATACAGAAACTGCGATCGACGTCGGCCAACGCATTTTTCAGAATCCTGAGGTTTGTGGGCAAGCGTTTCCTTTTCTCCTCTCGCCTTCCGTCCTCTTCCAACTTTTTTTTTTCGTGTTTGCTCTCGCTCCAACTTTCGGGCAATAACATACTAGTGCGGAAACGCTGACTACGTTGGCTACTGATATATCTATTTTCCTTACTTCCTCGTCATCGGTGTGGAAAAGCTTATAAGTCTTCCATTCGTGAAGGCAATAATCAAAGGTGTCACTGTTGATGAAACCCTTAAAGAAGTAATTTCTCGTTGTACTGTTCATTGTTTTCCAGTATTTTATTCAATAAAAAGTAGTGTTTCTTTTTAACTTTAATTTGCGGTGTAAGTAATCGACTGGAATATCCTAGTTGTTGTATCCTTTTTTTGGTTATCATCTTCTGACAAAAAAAACTGAAATTATTTGTGACAGAAACTTGAAGGCTAATTATTTATTTTAGTAATAAATAGACTATTTATAGGCAATTTGTTGTTAGGGAGGCAGTAGTGCGGTTCCATTTTCCCCGTTTCTTCCTGCCCCATCAGTCTCGAGTTCTTTCTTACTGCATTTGTTCCGATGACATCCTTCAACCTAGTGCAACGCACGCCTGCAACTTCGTTTACCCAACATCTCAAACTTTCACCCTTACAGGCGAGCTTTAGAAATCCTTACTTCAGTTATTTTATGCATAAGAAAAAAAATGTTTTTCTTGGCCGCACAATGGAAAGGCTGAATGAGACATTCTTAGATTAACTTTTTCAAATTTCCCCAACGCCACAGAGTGGATTCTTTTTCTGGCCAGCTCCGAGATATAACTTGGTCTCTCAGAAAAGTTGAAAGAGATCTCTCGAAACTTTGCGACTATGGAAACTATCCGACTTGGAGACCATCACAAATGGGATCTTTTGAAGAGGGAATAGACGTTAAACGTACAGGTAAAATAATGGATAGTTACAGATATATAGTAACATTATCAGCAATCCTCTGTTACTAGTGCTTGTTATGTTATTTTGTTATATATTTTGAACGCTTCATCTTTGTGATAATTTGTTTGTCATAAATTAGCATAAGCTTTAGCAGAAACATCGCTTTATTTTGAAAGAAACGCGCGACGGAAGAAGCATTATTTGTCCACGATCGGTCATCAACTTCTATCTCGGACCGTATTTTCCTTCATAATTTTCTTGAAATGAAGTCAAACTAAGCACTTGATGGCCGCTTAATAGAGGTGACAACAGCAGAACTCTCGTTGGGACGGCTATGGAAGCGGCCGCGGCCGCTTAATGAAGATTTAATTTCCCATTATTTTCTACAATTATTTCGGGACTTTGATTACTGGCCGCTTAATAGAGGGTGGCCGCTTAATGGAGATTCAACTTCTAAACCGTGAACAGTAAAACATTTTGACATTGGTAGGGAAAAAATTACAGACACATTTTATCCTTTCAAATTCTATTCTGCTGGACCTTTTACTTCAGGATTAGACAACCAAGGAGTGATAGCAAATGTGCTGATGTCTCTACCCGAGACCAAGCAGATTTCATCCACAAGCCACCCAGGGGTCAATTTAATAAAACTTTTACAAGTGTAAGTTACAAGAGTAGCCATCTGAAAAGAATAGCTACTCTTGTAAATTACACTTGTAAAAGTTTTATAAAATCATCCCAGGTTTGTTTTCTTATTCAATAAACAAAGCACAGTTTACCTTATGTCCTCAGTCCATGCACCTGGCTTGTGATCTTGCATCTACATAAAGAAACGAAAATCATGTACTCCATCAGAAGCATAAAACTCTGAAGCGTATCACTCTGCTCCAGTGCTGGGCATTTAGGGAATCAATCAAAATTTACTTCCTACATGTACAATATGGAGTTATTAAAGTACGCAAAAACGAGCAACAAAAAACATGCAACTTGTTTTGCAACATTGCCGCAAAACGAAATGCAAAGCGACGTTGAGCGTTTTACCACCCTCGTCAAACCTGTCTCGCACCAAATCAGGTTGTTGACAGGTTTGAACGTGGGTGGTAAAACGTGCAACATCGCTTCGTTTTTCAGCAATGTTCCAAAACAAGTTGCATGTTTTTTTTGCCCGTTTTTCCGTATCTTAAGTTGCCCGTAGCCTGCGTAGCTGGCGGTATTGTGTAGTAGTCAAATATCAACCGCCTCGTCCCCTACTCCCTTTTATTGGAACACCGCTCCGCCGCCAAAACTTTAATCTCGCACCCACACAATACCGCCAGCTACGCAGGCTAAGTTGCCCGTTATATGCGTGACTATCGCGTTTTCGGAAAATGACACTGCAGTGTTTCAAACAATCTCGAAACTATCTGCTGGACACAAGCACATTCACTTAATCACCTGCCAAAATGTAGGACTTAAACAATTGCAAAAAAGGCAAAGGTGCCTCTAGCCCCTCTGCCGAACCTTCCAAAGAGATTATGGAGTTAGGATAACACGACGGCGACTACAGCAAAAACGCGTCTTTATTAAAAGTGACTTTGCTTTCTTTAAAACTAGAGATAACCGTATTTACTCGATTACACACCACCCTCGCATAAAGGCCGCAGAAGGAAGAAAAATTGCCTATAAATGCCCTCCTCAAATAAGCGCCGTACCCAATCGGAAGAATGCGGCGTATAATCATCTAGGCAATTGCAATTCTCTTTCAAAAAGAGAGCGAGAAATTGAAACTTTTGATATCTCCAGCATACAATTTTTCAGTGTCGCTATCTTTTATGAATTGAATCTTCTTTCTTTTTCCACTTTTAAAAGTATAAAGACCGCAAAAAAAAAAAAAAAACATTATTCTCTCTTGAGATAGTTAATGCTGATGTCGTGTGTTTGAAATTTTCATGTAAAAATATTAATAGTGATTAAAACCACAAACTAACGTAAAAATTTCCAATACTGGCTCGGTTCTTAAGGTAACTTTAAGGCTTTCTCTTCTTCGCATAGTACTGTCTTAATTAATTTTCACTCTTAACACACGGTCGTCTTTCTCGTCTTCCAATCCTAGATATGAGGACAGAGAAGGTATCTGGTGAACACCCAACACATGTGAGAGCGAGGCAATCGCCTTATTTAAAGAGCAGTCAGGAGCGCTTCGTCGTACCGGACTTCCTTGTTGCTTGGCAGGTAGGCAGGACCAAAACTGACTACATGAAAGAAAATCCTCTCAAAGTGCAAAAGTGCAATATTCACGTAGTTCTCATACAATTACAAAGATTCACTGCCACGCGTTGCGATAGGTCCTGGGATATGATCTCCAACATAGCTTAGTTCTCATATATAGTGCACTATCATGATTACAGGCATCCACGGGTCACTCTTTGAAGGACATTGTTTTGTTTTGTTTTGTTTTGTTTTTTTTTTTCAGTCACACAAATAAAAAGATGACAGTTTGTCTAGCTACTGACCGTTCCGTAAACTTTCAAGATCCATTACATCCTAATTAAATTCTCCAAAGAATGTGTAAATACAACATAGCGAGCCATAAGTGGTCTCATTCCATGCATAGTGAAATTGGCGGGGAGCTCAAATCATGAAACGGCCGGACGTTCACAATTGTTGCAATTTATTTAAATATTTGTTTTTTCTTTAGAACTGAAAGCAAATGCATGACTATAAACTTGCGTGTTTAGTGGGCGGATCTCTAAAAACGGTCTTGATCTAGAAACTAATAGGTGGAGAAACAGAGCAGAAAACTGATCCTTGGCGCCAGAGAAGAAAAGCAAAACACAACAGAACAAAATAAAATACAAATTTTCAAATTTTCTGCGCGCGGTTTCTCGGTTTGAAACACAAACCTTCGTTGGAGGCTAAAACTAAATACTTTAGATTATTTACGTTACGATCGTAATGATAGAGGAATTTAAAGATGAAACCAATAAGTGTGACTGACATGTGACTTACAAGGGTTTGAAAACCTTCGAAGAATAAGAAAGATAACAAAACATGGAAATCATAGGTAACTAAAATGAAAAGCGACTAACTTAACTTCATAATGTAACTTAGCTTACGATACAATAAAAATGTTACAATCGGTTATTAAATAGATTATTATTCATTCAAATATTTCTTCGTTTCTGATTGGCTTTAAATCCCGGTCTTATTCCTTCTCCTGAAGACGAGTGATTACCCAGATCTGGTGAGTGCTTCTGATTGATTGAAGCAAATATCCCTCCCGGCACGACCAATCAAAAGTACTGCCCAGATCTGGGAAGTGACACGTCATCAGCTCGTTTCTCAGACGCTATTTCGCAGGGAAACCAGTAGTTGCGTCGCGAAATGTCGGCTGTTTTCTCAGGCTGAGTGTGGAAAAAAGGCTAAAAATCCTAGTTTTTTGTGCAACTTTGGTAGGGGCTTGAAATTAGAAAGGCACTCTTTAAGGTGTTTCAATACAGTTTTTCAGAGGCCAAACCGATATTTTTCAATCGCCTTAAGAGTGTTTTTTTCCATGTCCGATCGCTATAAAATTTTCACCAGCAATTGGCTACGGATTGAAATTTGTGAAAATGCAGTTTTAAGTAAAATCGATATTACTATGACAACAATAAACAAAAAAACTTTGGAATTGGTAAAGGCCGAATTTTGTGTGATCTAGACTAGCTACCGAAAACTACTGGTGAAAATTTTATAGCGATCGGACAAGGAAAAAGCCACTTTTAAGACGACTGAAAAATATCGGTATGGCCTCTGAAAAACTGTATCGAACACCTTAAGGTAGGCAGTTCGGAATAAGGACAGCTGAACTGGTGCCTAACTTAAAAATAACCTGAAAATAAGTTGTTTTGTAAAAATAAGTGATTCCATAGACATTATACACTGTGTTTTATTCCTTAAAGGAGTCCTTCCCAGGTTACGATCCGCCACAATACACCGCACGAAAAATTCAAAAGGCGCCAGTAACCGAGGCAGACCCTGACATTATGGAGTAAGCAAGTTATTTCTTTTTAAAAGCTAATATTTATGGCTAGTTTCACGATAGGTAGATAGTTATCATGCCCTCTTCCATAAAAACTTCAGCCCAACGTCAACAAAATATTAAAGCAGGGACAATGGAATGAGATTTAGAGAAGTCGACGCAACAGCCAATCAGTGCCACAGCTGATTTCGAAGGAACAACTTACAGTGTGAATAATGAAAATAGAAACTCTTAAACCATAAGTGACGTTCGACATGCACAAATATTAACGATGGCGATGCTGCGAACAATCAACGTTCCCGGGGTACTCTTTCTTCCTCGGGAGGACCCTGGGAACATGTTGGCCGACATCGTCTCCTGATGAAAATCAGTTGTAAGCGGTTGAAATATCGCTATAAAGATCAAGTGACCACTGGGAGATAAAGCCTACAATAAGCTATCTGAACGACACTCACTCATGAGTAACAGTTGTGAGTTATTTCCTATTTTTCGCTCAAGAGTTCTTGCAAGCTAATGTTTTATTCTAGTAGAAATTATAACAGACGGTGATGACTTAAATGTTTGCTTATATATTTTACATTAATCTTAATAAACTCTTCTATTCCATGTAAATATGTCGTCATATTTTTTAGAAAAATCACGAATTTCCCAACGTTGAGGAATGCCTTGCGTTCGAAAGGATTTCCCAAACGGTGCAGTTTATTTTTCTAACACCTACATCTTGAATATAGTTTAGAAGATTTCAGATATCGACAGCAACTAGATACGCGCTGGTTGGAAATTTGATTAGAGAAATGACAAGTTCAGATCGGAAGTAGTTTGCTTAGTTTTTGCAAATTTCTTTCGACCACTGTTTATCCTGTGTCAGTATGGTATTAACCAATAGTTCGTCTCTACTTTCAGCCCTACTAACAAGAGTTTGGTCATCAAATTTAACTCCGACGAAGATATGATAAACAGACGAAGCCATTGTGGGGAGATTGAAGTGGTCGATCGGTTGCCTAGGTAATAGTGTGCCATTTTTTTTGCATCGCTAAAAGTGGACGGAGACTGCCAATAGAACAAACACCACTAAATCGAAATCAACTGTTATCAGCACTGTACAAACGACTAATCAGGCACTTAGCAAGGAGTACGGAGGGTCTAATACGGTGAACGGAAGTAATTTTTCTCCAGCCACCCGTCAATGCCTCAAGTAGGGAGTTTAAGACACCTCGACGGCTATGGCGGTAAGAACGTCGCTTACTAGTGAATTCACGTTCTATCCCGCCCCAATAATTCCAATTCGCTTACTTTGACAAATGTTGGCGAACTCTCCTGAAGTTGAAGACTTGCAGTGACCCCCGCGGCAAAGAAGTGTACCACTTAACATAACTAAGAAAGTGCGATGCATGGGCAAATTCAGGATTTGCTTGTGTTTTACCAGCCCTTATTTACACCACTTGAGGTTCTTTCCCTTCAACCGTATTTTGTGTCTTTCGCTGTATTTTTCACTTGGGTGTCGTACCTGACACTGAATTTGGGGCTCATGATAAAACACAAGCGTTCTTAAATTTCCAAGGTTGACCAAACAAGAATAAGGGCCTGTGCAATAATTACCTGGAGGCGGGGTTGGAAAATTAGAGGGGGGAGGGGGGTCATGGGAGAAAATGACAACAAGAGAGAGGGGGTGGATGTAAAATTTAATACATACGGGGGGGAATTACTTTTCATTCCTTTTTGCAAACTGGAAAAGTAGTGGGAGAGTTATCAGAGTTCAAATATAAATACTAACATTGGAATGAAACTGACAAATTTATCAACTCTAAGGTGTTCTGATCTATGAACTGTTGTTTTCCTATCTGTTATGCAGTATGAAAGGAATGCCTCTGTTATACATGTTAAAACAGTGCTACTTTATTTGCACTAGGATTTAATAAAACAGGAAACTTTAATTAAAAGTTGCAAAAGTAGCACTATGATGTTATTCACTGAAAAAGAAAGATGCCAATGTTAGCACACATGGCATCATAATTTAGCAGAATGAAAAACCCAGCTGTTGAAATTTTAATAGAGATACAAATTTAAAGTATGGTAAATAAGACACAGTATGATTAAATTGAGCTTCAAAAAAAAGAAGCTCAATCAGACAGGAATTCCTGAGTTCTCACCCACGCACGCGGGAACCTTAGTGCCAAAGATGCTGTAGAAGATGAGGAATCTCCCAATTCATGCGAAGACGACACAAGCTCAGAGTCCAGTGAGTTATTTGAAGTGATGTTTGTACCGGAGGAAGAAATCCAACAAGTAAACTAGGTATAAGCGAATCGATGGGAGAAGACTTTTTTTAAGGGTGTGTGGGGGGGGGTGTTAGCCTTAATATTATCATTATGTGAGGGGGGCTTGAAATTAATTTTTGCTTAATGAGAGGGGGGTATATGACTTGGTTTTGGGGCATATTTCACCCATTTTCCACCCCCCTCTCTAGGTAATTATTGCACAGTCCCTAAAATGCGTATGTCTTGCAATTCTGTTTCAAATATACACTGGCGTTCCAATCATGTAAAACAACTAAGTACAACGAAGTTTAATCAACAAATCACGGAGAACTTTGCACGTGCATGTTATTGTTTTTTCTACATTTTTTCGCCATCAATGCACGACCTCGACGTGAAATTGTCTAATTTCACGTTTTATGGAGGACGTAATCAAACTATGCAGGGGCACCCAACGAGAAGATAGTTCAAAACCACTTAAACATAGCATTGTTAAACGTATTTTAGTATTTAAACGGTAGATATAGGCATATTTTTATCCCCTAAAATTTTTTTACCTGTTCAGATTTCCTAGCTGAAAGTCTAGTGATCCGAAAATTATTGGGATCAAAACTTACCTTTTCGAAAACTGATTTCAGCCCGAAAAAAGGCTCCCGAAAATTCTAGGTGACCTTTTTAGGGTAAAAATCCGTTAAAAATAGGCAATTATACCATTTTTTAAATGTTCGAAAATCCTAGGAGAGGCAGGCAAGCAAAAAATTTTACAACAAATGTTTCGAAAATTCTAGATCTCAAATCGTCTTCCGAACAGATATTCTTCCGAAAATTGTCGTTGGGTGCCCTGACTATGATGAACTTTTTCCCCTTCTGAACTTGGATTTGGGTTTCGCCTACATTTTACAAAGTAAGCGACTTGCAATAATCGGGTAAAAGTTTGAAAGAATGCAAATTCACTTTTAATCAAAAAGCAACGTTTTGACCGCTGTCGCTTTATCTTATCTCGAGGCATTGACGTGTGGTGGGAAAGTATTACTTCCGGACACCGTATTAGACTCATCTGTAGACCCATCTTTACTCCTTACTTTAAGTCCCCATTGACGGACTCAGCGAAACGAGCAACGATGGAATTACTGAACAACTGACAATTTCACTAACAATATACGAACGTTAAACTGTATCGAAACGCGATAACCTCACTACTTAACTGACAGACGACCAATAACATCAGGCCTTAATTGACCAATCAGGTCAAAAACTAGAGTTTAATACCATCAACTGACGAGATACAACTCACTTTGTCTCTGAAGACGACTACCGCACAGGTTATCGAAACGTAGGTAATTGTAATCAACAGTGCTATTCAGGACTACAATGACCAGGACGATCATATTCGACCAACGGATTACTTATTTTTATTATCGTTTATCTAGGGAATTGTATAATCTAACTAACATGAGTTGTTGGACGAATTGTAGCGACAAGCTGCAGCCAAAGCATGATCATTTTGACTTCCTTCAAGAAACGCATAAAGTCAAACCAGTTCTCGATCCACCTGAGCTTTTTCTGCTTTTTCACACCAGGATATTGCCACCCCGCTTCACCTATTAAAACGTAATATCTTGCAGCATCTCACGCACAATTAAAAAAGCATTCCTGAGATATGCAGGGAGCGTTTAACAATTCAAATGGGAGGCAATTGAATATATTACAATGTGGTAGGATCGATGACTCCATTGGCTGCACATTTACCTAGTTAGTTACTAGGCATTAAAGCTGAGCAACACTTCGAAAAACATTCGAGAGATAGCTTTGGTAAAATCATGAACATAGACGGGTTGTAAAATGTTTTTCTCCCTTATATCTTAATGCTATACATACATACTGTACATACATCATCTAAGCAACTTGAAGGGTACTAACAGTAAGATGTATCTTGGTTCCAGAAACCCTGTTGGCAGAACTGGTATCACAGGACGTGGTTTGTTTGGTCGATGGGGACCCAATCATGCAGCTTATCTTATCATCACAAGGTCGTGTCTCTGATAATTTACAGGAGAACTTAATTAAGTAAAGTAAAGTCAAAAGTCAAAACTTTATTTACCCTGCAGAATGAGTCAGTAATACAGTAAAGTACTGCTGGTATAAATTCATGTGCAGCCAAAATTTTTACATCTAAATATATATAAAACATGATAAAATCTGAAGTAAAGAAAATACGCATTTAAAATAAAAACGTAAGATCCGTAGCAATTACATGATACAGTACATGATGATGATAAAAATGGATATGCAGTCAAGTCAACTACTAAGGCTTTCCGCCCAACACTAATGGTCACTTTTATCTGCTTTCAGCAGGAAAGTATAAATCTTGGACTTAAATGTGTTAATTAAAAGTTGTCTATTGATCTTAGCCATTCATTTCGGTAAAAGGTTCCTGTCACTGGCAGCGGAATATTGAAATGTTTTTTGACCCAATGCGGATTTCGCGCGAGGAAGATTGAAAAGATACTTGTCCCTTAAGGATCTTGAATGTATAGTGTGCCTAGTAGGAAGATACGAGATAAAGTGCTCGAAACAGTTAACAATTATTCGCCAAAGGCAAAAGTAATATTGTTGGATAATCTCCGCGACTTCGTCTCGGGGATTATTTAACAATGTTTACTGAGTTTGAAAAGAATAATTGTTTAGTACATGCACACGAAGTGATCTCAACAGCCATTAAAAACAAGGATTAGTTTGATTGACAGGTGAATTCATGTGTGAACATGTAGCCGTAAACAGTAGATGCGTAAAAGTTAGATCATTACACAGTGGCGAATCCAGAGGAGGGGCCCCGGGCGCCCGCCCCTCCCCTTATTTTTAGACCAAACTGAGGCCCGAAGGGTAGAAAAAATTTTTTTGGAGACCGGTCCTCCCTCCCCCTTATCTAAGGGTCTGGATGAAATTTGAAGGTCTGGATCCGGCACAGTTACAGGATCTTCAAACATGGCAAATCCTTATTTTGATCTTTTTTTTTATGCTTTAACATCAATGGATTAAAAGAAAACGTCTAAAGTTTAAATTACTACCCCTACTGAGAAGAAACGTAGAGCTTTATCTGCTTCTGTCAAGTCACTGTGAATAAGAAAGTTTTTTGTCGCTTCTTGCAAATGCTCTACACAGCGGCGGGCGACCCTAAATCGATTTCTACACTCCAGATTGCTCTGACTAGCATAAGGGATAAGCGCCTCGCGAAATATTCTCGCGAGAAATTTGAGAAAGATTCCAACTCATTGACATTTCAACAGTTTGACAGCCGAAATCTAATTATCTCAAAGGTGCCAAAAATGGGCGGAAGAGGGTCGTAAAATAAATGATTACAGGCTCTCTATCCCTTCCCTTTTCCTTCTTCCCGCCCCTTTCGCATTTTCCCCACTATCTGAGAGCCTGGAACAGGCTACGATATCTTTCATACATTCATCCAGTTATTCAGTTGTCCGTTAATTCTTTTATCCCTTTGCTCATTTATGTGTACACTTTTTCTTTCACATTTTTTTACACTATTGTCTAGATGGAAGATGGACGCAAATAAAACGATTGTGCAAAAGAAGGGCAAACAAGTTCTGGAATTTGTGACCCTTAAAAGCCGGACTTTTGGGTAGGTCCTCTTTTGTTAAATTGTGGGAATTCAGCTACCTTTTTCGAGTGATAATTCTTTCCCTGACTTTCAGTCTTCACCGGAGCTCAAGGGTGCTAAAAAAGAACATTTCTTTTCTTTCCATTGCTCTTATGTCGTGACAAATAAAGTAAAAAATTAAAGTATTGCATGGGATATAATCTTTTATTACAATTTTATTTATTTATTTTTTTGACATAGAAGGAAGACTAATGAATTGGATTTGGAGATTCCTGGGGTAAGGTGCATTTTTATGATATCTGTGCCACAGGTGTGCTTTAGCAGACCATAATAACGCTGACGTAGCGAGCGAAGGTTACAAAGGTAGCGGGACGTAAGTTTCCAAACCAGCTCCCATTCTTGCGGTGTGCATGTATAAACGAGCTAAGTCAGCAAATTAAACTAAACTAGGCACCAAAACGAGAGAAACATAAGAATAACTTCTTAAAACACTAAAGAAAGATTTGAATGACAAAGCAGACAAAAGCAGTTTTTTAAAGTCCATTGGTATTATTGTAGCTCAGAATTAATTTTTCGAAGGCATGCTTGTTTGGTACAAAATCGTGACCTTGTTATTCACAAATAATTTCTTCGCCAACGTCAAGGTCCATAGCGAGTAAGGGCGAGTGACTGGCAATTCAAAACAAACTGGACTGAACACAGTCTTCTTTAAGACTTGTTACAATCATTACAGTCTAGTACTGTAATAACTGAACACCTAAGCTGCTCCCATAGTTAAGGGTTCACAGCTCAGTCAATGATAGAAAAACGCAAAGGTAGCAGTTATTGTTAACATTGCGTTCTCCATAACTCAAGCGAGAATCACTGTATGATTTTTTTGTGTTTTGTTCGAATTTTTCCACACTTTTTAATAACATATTTATCGAAAATATGACGCTACCCTTTGCTTAAGAAACTGCCATCTACAAGTCGTATCTCTATCCAGTCAATTCCAAACCGCGATCACCCCCCGGGCATATCCCGGGTATTTGAGTAGAGTTTAGTTCCGTACATGACCCAAAATGATGCCCGACCGGTCGGGCATTTGAATTTCGTATCACAATGTTGCTCAGCAGTCGCAAGCAAAAAGATTTAGTTTTTTTTTTTTAAATTCAGAATGTGCATGCACCACTTTCACGGATCATTGCTCCCGTTGATCAATTGTGATTCCATTTTGGTTTTTCTTCTTATTGTTATTATATACCGCCGTTTATTTAATATACCTTTGTTCAGAGCCTGGAGTGAAGCTATGGTTTTTTGTTACTTTTAATAATGTTTCATAGTTATTTTCTGAATCAGAAAAAGCGATAAATGATTAGTCACTGTATTTATTTATAGATATATGGTAAGTTTATTCACTGTTGGAGAATTTGAGGGCCTTTAAAAAGCCCGTTAAAAGTGGTCTTTCTGAAGCGAGCAATTTTATTGAAAACAACCTCTGTAAGACAGCTATCAGAGACTTTACATAGTTCGGTTGTGTTTAGTAGGATGTTTACATTTGAATAAGCGGTTCGATGCATGGGAAAATTTTTTAATAGTCGCTTTAATTCATTGTGATTGGAGTAAGGAATTTGACTATTTTTTAACCTTGAGCTGGTGGGGCATTTGACCATCTAAACTGCCAACATACCGGGAAATTTGACCAAACCTTTTCAACAGTATTGCGCAATAAATTAAAATCAGTTGTTTACTTTCTCAGGGTATGATTGAGGCCTACGATTCAGTGTCGCGAACATTGATAAAATCATTAAGGGAAAGAACTATACCATGTCTTAAACCCACCATCGCCGAAGGTACTTTGGAGACACGTGTGCGTAAAATAATCGAAACTTCTGAAGAGGTTAGTTTTAGATAGTATGGAATTTCTTTCGTAGAGTCGCAGACGTTCCTCTGCCCGAAACGTCCCCAGCGGCGAATAGCGAGGAGAAACGGCTTTTTCCGCAGCCTAGAAACACGGTGGAATCTCATTAAGTTGTAGTGGTATACATTAGCCCTGATGATGTCATAGCCTTTTGTCTATATCTAATGAATAAAGCACGGTGGAAACTCATTAAGGTAACATAGCGGGCTATTTTTAGTTGCTATAAATAGTTTCACAGGTTTTAGATCGATGATGTTATAGTTTTTTTTCAGTTGTGTGCGTCATCCTAATATTTGGTCATGATGTCAACAATGACTTGAAATCACTAAGCCGTAATGTAATTATATGAGTTCTATTTTCTGCCGCCTTTATTGTCCATTAAAGACAACGAATTTTTGTAGTTCCGTTTTACTGATTTTTGGAGCGCACATTATACATATTGATGAGGGCGAACGCAAACTTGCTATTTCCATCACTAAACACAACTTTTTACCAAGCCCTTTCACTATCCTACGCCCCCACAATTCAATTATTTCGTTCCTCGTCCTTTTTATTGTTTCCCCTTATCCTCCTTTTCATCTCTATTTTTCTTCTTCTCCCTTCTCCTGCTTCACTAAAACAATATCGACCCTACATCGATCCCATGTCACTCCTACAACACGAATGAGGAGGAGGAGAAAAACAATGCAGATGAGGCGAAATTAGGATGTGGGTGAACAATAGAAACAAGGAGGTGGAAAAAGAGGGAAACAATAGAAAGGTGGTGGCGCTGGTGGTGCAGGGAGAATAGTAGAAATGTGGTGGCGAAGCAAAGGGGAAAAATTAATCAAGGAGACGTACGAAGGAGAGAGGGATAGCTATAGAGTTGTTTTCAGTACTAGAAATAGCTATTCGCCACGAATCAGTGAGCCAAAACTGGAATGGTTGGTTGTCTGTAACGGACAATGAAAGCGGCAGGGAATAGAACTTGCATAATTACGATACAGTTAAGTGATTTTAAGCAACTAACCAAACAACTATGACATCATCGATTTAAAAGCCTGTCAAACCGGTCTGAAGCAACTAAAAATAACACGTGACGTTATGGTAACGAGTTTTCACCCCATTTTATTCAAGATATAAAGACGAGAGCTGAGGCTAAAACTCCATCGCTGTTTATGTACTATTAGTGAACTTACACCGAACTTAGACGGGAGGAAAGAAGACGGCGAGCCTTGTGTGACAAACGTGACAATAATTTTGTTTGAAATAACTTTTCGCCAAACTTCACTTTCCTTAAAACACAGGGTCGGCAGGGGGTCTCGTGTAAAAATACCAAAATTAAGAACAACACGGTATACTTTTTACCTAAAACTGGTCATGAAGGAATACTTTATACCCAATTATAAGAATAAAAATAGTGTATAACTGAAATTAAAGACTCCAATATACTGTTTACCCAAAACCTCTGGCAGACCCTGAAAACAGATATTTTTTTAAAGACCACAATACTTTAATTTTAAGTGAAGATCAAGACAAAACACGCAAGTAATACCCCTGTCACGTTTGTCACACACAAGCGTTTTGCCGTCCTCTTCTTACCACCTTCCTGTTGCGTAAACTCAATAGAGCAATTTAGCAACAGAACGGGAACGTCAGTTGACGACTGCGCACGCAAATCAAACAACTGGATTGACCAATGGCAGAACGGCAAATTGGGCACCGGAAGTCGAGTTTAGTCCTCTCCGCTCGCTTTCCCGTCGTCAAATGACGTTTACGTTCTGTTGCTAAATCAGCCTGCTATTAGGGAGTTTAAGATACGAAGACTACGGACTACGAACTACGGCTGGACGAGCGTTGTCCTTTGTTCGTAGCACTGGGTTGAGTCGTGCAAATATAGAACGTTAAGATTGCACTACAGACAGTAGACTACGAGAGAAGAGGCGGAGAGGGAAACAACACGCAAAGATTTTCTTGTTTTCATCAGTTTACAAAAATGCAAGTCAGTTTTGCATGTGATCTTATCTTTGGAACAATGAACAAATTCTTTCATACTTGAAGGAAGCAATTGCGTCGGGTGAAATTGGTAAACAAAATTTTGGTTACACAGTTTTTATTTTTTTCGCCCATGAATTCTTATGTCAAATGTTAAGGAAACAGACAGAAATAGTAATAGCTCATTTATTAGATTTAGAAGATGGACTTCTCCCACTACTGATCTGATTTAGTTTGAAGTATCGAAATGCCGAGTTTCGATTGTCTCGAAGATGTTTACATCATTTTTATTCAGCAAATGCGATACAAAAACTCGCATAATCAACATTTGACGAACTGAACGAGAAGGAATAATCGCGATAAAGTTTGAAGCAGCACGACTTCACTTTTTAAGTGGCGTTTTCGTAGCCGTTGGCGTCTTTGTTGCTTAAACTGCCAATTTTTCCACACGTTAATGAGTTTCCATCGCAAAAAGGGATTTATTTTATCCCTACTATACTACTAGTACGTTTTCTATTGTACAAAGCTACTTCATTACAAAAGACCCTGATCATCAGCACTCTGCTGCGTCTGCACAAGCTACATGGTTCCCTTCGCTTTTATGACTGCCAAAGAAATGCCTTGTCACTTTCTCAGCGACTGGGAATAAAACCCACACCAATCGTGATTTGCTTCTACTCGTTTCATCGCGATTGACCAAAGCGGCCAAAAGCATTTTCCGCCGTTCATGTAAGACGCTGCGTGTGTTATAGTAGAGTGATTATAGCGGAGCACCAAGGGTAAGAAATTTAGTTAACTATGCATCCAACAAAGTTTGGTTCTGAGAAAATCGTCCGTACGTACAACCACGCCTTCATGTAAGCCGCGGTGAAATTTGGCATTTCAAGCACCCTCGCGTTTCGACGGTAAATTGCATAGCCACCCGGACTTTTAGATATAAACAACAACAACAAAGCCGATTCTTTCTTTGGACTGAATTTTAACGTTTACATTGACGTGGAAAACAGAGAAAGAGCTAGAGAGAGAGATAAAAAACAAAAGAGATCAATTTTGTTGGAGGAAAGACATGAAAATTTTATAGCGGCGGTGAGAAAATGAGAAATGCTAGCGGCCACCAAGATGAAAATGTGCAGTAACGGAAAAAAGGTAAACAGGAACACACATACTAGATTTCCTCCATAAAACGCGTAATTAGTAAGTTTCTGGAAGTTTCTCGTTTAATATAGTCGTGCAAAACAACTTCAAGGAAATGTACATAAAAAGTGTGTTGCACGTGCAAAGTTGTTTTTTTTTTTCCTAATTAGACCTACTGATTTTGAGGATGCCTATACACCGAGCCAGGACTTCGAGCCAGGAGTCGACGCAGGACTCGGCAATTTTTCGCTTTTCCACCATTTTCACCTCCTACAAGTCACATAACCATTAAGAGGACGGTTAGGGCTAGAGGTTAGGGTTAGGTTATAATTAGGGTGAGGGTTAGGGTAAGGTTAGAGGGTTAGGGTTAGGTTAGGGTTAGGAGGTTACAAGTTAGGTTAGGAGTCATTTTTGCTCCTTTTATTTTACTTTTGTTTATTTGTTTATTAATTATTTTTACTTAGTTTTTTGCAGAAAGATTAGAAAGGTCGTAACTGGAGTCCCTGCTCGAGTCCAGGCTCGACGTCCTGTTTCGAGTCCTGGCACTAGTCCTGTCTTTGATGTTACTTTATCTCCTGAATTGTTTTGGCTTCTTTTGTTGCCTTTGCCGCTTAGTATTATACGACTTTATATTTTGTTTGAGTAAACTATAGATATAAGCGAGAGCTTCGCTTTTAGCCCTGGTTAAATCTGTACATTAGCTCTGGTTCTGACTTAAAGAATACTCGACCTAAATTCGAACCATAAAATAAAATATCCGGATTGTAGGTTTACAAAGGATACTTGGATGACCCCAGAAATACAGACAATGCCTGGATGGAAACAGTGACTATGAATTTCCATGATGAAACCAGAGAGACACTCGGAGATTTCGAGTTTGAGGTATGATAAACGTAACAAGTAGATGTGACTTAAACCGTCATAACTGATTTGAATTTTGAAAACGAGAAGTACTAAAGTCCCGTCCTGTGGAACAAATTTTGTGATAAATAAGTACCGTAACCGCTAGGTGCGGTGCATGTTTGAAAACAATGCATAACAAAGAAGTAGACAGTTCGTCCCATAAACTTAGGCCTGGTTCAGACGCAGTACTTCTCATGCGCAGAACCTAATTGAATAAGTTCGACTTTGGAAGCGACGCTGGCGCGACATCTGATTCAGACGGCGCACCGTGTGTCGAGCCTGTCACGATCGACAAAATTTCGACAGACTCTGTCGAACTTAACGCTTTTGCCGCACCAAACTAAAACTGCCGTGCCAAATTGATTCAGGCGCCGCTCTTTTGCCGTATTTAATTGATCAGTTAGGTTCGACACATGAGTAGAGCGGCGTCTGAACCAGGTCTTGTGACAACTTTGTAAAGAAAGACGCTGCTGCTTTATTTTACTTTTCAAAAACTGCATTTTCTTCCCATTAGGAAAAAACGGGTGTCGACTACAGCGTCAACTGGCAAGATGTCAGCAGTCAAATCAACTTGCAAGCCAATCATTCGTTTATCTTGCACAAGGTGGCTATGATAAATGACGCATACTTTTGAATGGCGTCCCGGCCTTACAGTCACGTTTCATATGCTTCTTACCCTATCTAAAGTTACTTTTCAGTGACAGGGATAAGTATTGTGTGTTTTTAAATTTTATTCAGTCAAGTTTTCATCTTCATTAGAGCACATACAAATAGAAGAACAGTTTCAGTAAAAGTGTGTTGAGATCAATGAGTGAGCTCCATCGCTATTCGGGAAATCTTTTCCGTGAAAACGGGAAAACTGAGGAGCAATGGAATTTTGCGTTTTACCGTTTCAGCTATATTCGTTTTGGCATTATTTTGCAGTTTTGCTCTTGAAAATTAGGTTTCTTGATTCAAGAATATGTAATAGTTGTTAGTTTTTCCAGTTTTGTGAGTGTTTGGTTTTCAGTTTTTATCGAAATGAAAAGTGTTTTTTTGCGGCGTGTTTTCATAACTGTTTCTGAGCCGTTCTCTGAGATGGCTCTCTTGTGAAACGTTATCTCAAACAGTTGCAAGGCCTCCCATTATTTCTTTCAAACTTTGGGAGTGAGATTTGCAATACTTTTTATTGGTCCTCCTCAAAATTAACAGTGGTTTTGCAGTTTTCAACTAGGCCTTTAACCCTGATTGAGCTGTCGCAAGGCGGACACTTCAGCGAGTTTTATACCCACTGTTTTGGTTGAAACTTACTTCAGAGTTACATTAATTTTGTTTATTACCATTTGTTATTCCAATGGTGCTCGTTATAAGCACCTATCCTCTAATTAACCAAGCTTCAGTTTGGTTAGTCTGTGTTTTAAGAGTGTCGTGTTGTCTTCAAGACTGCCAAGTTTGGTAAATGGAAGTTGAATTAAAATTGATAATCTGAGTGCCTATTTGTTTGTGACTTATTTTTGTAGGAAGTTCCTTTATTATAACACAGTTAAACATAAGAGTGGACAGAAACACGAGATTCCTTCAACTAGCCTGGGAGAGGGGATTTCGCGAAGGGAATAATCTATCCAGTACAATGGGGCTGGGAGAAGTATTCTCTCAGCCTTTCACCCATACTCATGAGTAGTCATGTTTCATTAGATTTAACCCCCATTGGTGTCTAGTTAGTGTCTAGCAAGGTCTAGTCAATGACGTCACCCATTGTTATAACCTAGGGAAAAAATGCGTTCCTCCATATCTAATTAAGTGGCTAGTCAGTGTCTAGCTAGCTAGGTAAAAATGCGTTCCTCCATCTAATAACTGTCTTCCTGCATACTAATTCGGTATAGGTTTACTAATGAGCGAATACTACAATAGGCTTGCCTCGCCTTGCCCGTTAAGTAACTTGAGCCTGGTTTGAACGTCTATTAAAAGGGAAATAGGAATAAGAAAGCGATCACCTAGCAACGCGAGAAACGGCTTATGTCTTCTTATTTGGCGATAAAACTCGGATATATAAAAACAAAAGACACACACACATACACTAATTGGAGCTGAAAACTCTATATTTCAATTTTGTCTGACTATTACAAATTCCGTTTCCTCCTATTTATCTCGAGGAAATGAAAAACTACTAAAGTCTCAGCGTTTCACGCACCGTTAGTCGGTTGATTATGCCAGTTAGCAAGCCCACCGTTGCATACAATATAGTTCAGCTCTACAGCTAGACCCAAGAGAGAACCTTGACGTATTATTATTATTATTATTGTTACATAAAATAACTTAACAAGGATAAATTGAAACACGCGACTTATAATTGCTAGCAATAAAATCAGACATGAGATACCGTTTTAAAAACTTTATTAAAAAACAACGACGAAAAGAATCAAATACACAGCGATTCGAAAGGAAAAGGAATGAAAATTAATCCTTTGACTGATAACAAAGCCGTTTTTTCCATCCTATTTCGAGGAATAATAAATAATACTTCCGTGTTTACACAATTTTCCTATGGCTTCTAAGCCAAGAGTTCGACTTTCCTTGTTTCTTGCGCTTTGACTTGTTTTTTGTGGTCGATCTTTTAGGTTTTGCTTTAAAAGAGGCTTCATTTCTCCGTGATCTTAACAGTTCGTACCCCTTTTCTTGTGTCTGTACTGGATTGCTATAGTGATTTTTTCCGCAATTAACCGCTTCATGGTCGTAAACAACGACTTTAGCTTTAGGTTGCAGTTTCGCCTCTTGTACATACTGTCTTCGCTGTTCGTGGTCTAACTCATGAACATCGGCGAGATGGTTAGCTAATCTGACAAGATACTCCCCCAGGATGAAATCGGACAGTTTCCGCAAACTCTCTTGTAAACCATGTTGACACCCTAAAAGACATGCTTATCCACTTCGTTTTTTTACGAGTGCTTAGCAGCAGTAAAAAAAAAATAAAAAAAAAGTGACATCTTCTTCTGTATTGATTTCTCTAGAAAGGCTCAACAACGCCCATTTCGACCCGGAAATAGGGCTAAGGCTTGGGACTGGCCCCGTCCGCGAAATTGGTTTAGATACCACTGCACGTGCACATCGCTTTTAGATGGCTTCCATTTTCAATTGGTCGAGTGTGTTTTCAAGTGTGTTGTAGATCATACTTGGCATTAAACATCAGCTTCCTTGAATTACGGACGTTTCCATGGTCACCAAGCAAAGTTGAAGTATTAAAGTACATTTTACCCCATTCACAATCAAAGTAGGTTCCAAGCACACTAGTGCAAACTCTAGCGTGAAGCCAACAATTTAGAGTCCTTAAAAATCTTAGGCCGCATTGTAAATTCCTTTAAAAACTAGCATGTGTTTTTTTAGTGTGTCCTTTTTGCTATTTTTTTATCCTTATCTATTTTATGGAAGTCTCACGGATTGGTCGGTTGGTTTATTTCAGTTTCGTTTTATTTTCAGTAGGCATCTATTTTCTTCATTTATCAATGTTTATAAAGGTAATTTTTTGTTTTTAAAGCCTTTTAGACTATGCTCACACTATACCAGATAGCTACTGGACAGCTTTTCGTGGCGCAATGAAAAGCTATCCGATATGTGACTCTACGCTTTAGAGATTGGTGCGACGCAGCTTCATTTCGTCACAGAAATCGCGCCGCACAATCATTTTGGTGTGTGAACAGAAACCCTATCTGGTATGATTTTCGTGCCGGCGCAAAAGCTATCCGATATAGTGTCAACATAGCCTCGTGGTGTGTCTTAAAACCATTTTTTTAGTTCATTCTAGTTTAAGTGACTTTTAAATGGTAGAAGAGTGCCGTAAGATCAAGGTGTTTCGGCAGTCGCATTTCGAGTAAAAGAGAGCAGCTCGTAGTCTAGGGGTCAATTTTATAAAATTTTTACAAGTGTAATTTACAGGTGTAGCTATTGTTTTAGGATCCGAAAACAATAGCTATACTTGTAAATTACACCTGCAAAAGTTTTATTAAATTGACCCCAGGTTAAAGGTTCCCATTTGTACTGCTAGACCACGCTCTAGGGGTAAGGAATTTACCGCGAGGTTTTTACCCCATAAAACATCACAAACCCACGCGCACGTTTGAGAAGGTGTACTACATATATAGAACCCTTTTGCTTACTAATTATCGAATTCTTTTTCAACAAAACGTTAGTTTGAAGAAGAGTTCTCAGCTAGAATTGAACTCAACGAATGAAAGAAAACAAACATGGCAGCGGCGAGCTACCACCCGCAAATCTTAAGTCCAAAATATGGACAGACGACTAACGTGAAACCGCGAACTGCAAACCACGGTTTGCCTTTTGCAGTAGGCCAAACCTCGATCTTAAGGTCCCTAGTATTTCTCAGTACCGTTCCCTAAGGCAATCAAAGTGTGCCTGCTTCCCTTCCAGTTGATGTAGAAAAAAGAGGCACTCAGTTTTCCGTATCCTTGCGGCATTCAATGAGAGAATCGCTAAGTTGGTGTAGGAGTTCTTTTCAGTTTGTGTGCACGAAAGCGTCGTACAATTATTCCCGGGACCGAGGCGATTATCACATCACTCTCCCACCTAATTTTCCTCTCTTAGGTAAGGGAGACTTGGAGAAACTTCGCTTGACCTGATCAAATTTACACCCTGAAAACAAGAGTTAGACAAAAAAAAAACTCTCTTTGTTAATGACCCGGCACAGATTTGGTTCCAACTCTAGGAAGAATGTTTGAACTGTGTCATGCGGGATACCTTAGACAGGTAATCTGTTCGTGTTTCAGACATCATGAAACGACTTTCATCGGACTACAGTTTTGTCCCGCTTCAGTTAATTTGGTCCAAGGTCGGGGTTTCCGTTATAACAAGTGTTAAATATATCACTTTTCCTTTTTGAGTGTCAATTGTGTGTTTGCTTTAATTTTTCTTCTTATGGTTAGTTAGTGTTATACGAGTGTTGTGTGTTACCAATGTATCGAAAACAGGAGTTGAATTAAACATTCTTTTTTCAATGCCTCTTTTCAACACTGATTCATATTCATGTCTACTAAATTTTTTTAAGAAGCATTAAACCGTATAATATTTCTTAATATTCGATGTTAGCTTGCGTGCAGACATCTCCTGGTTCCTTGTTTCAAACAGTCTGTTTATTATATCACGCGGTTCCTGCTAACTGCGCCAGTCATGTTCGGCGTCAAGGGCAGAACATACCTTTCACGAAAACAGCACTTGCAATGGCAGGAGCCCATAAACCCGGGGCTTTCACTTGCCATTTATTCGTGTGAAGGCTCTTCAGCTTTCGACGCGAGGTTAGGGTACCACAGGATCACCAAAAATAAGGTCGCGAAAATTGGACTTTTAGTCGTTTTGGATAACCTTTAAAATTGCCATAGTTGGTAGAGGAGACTGGTTATGAAAGGTGGCAAACATCAAAAACAAAAGCAACGGTACTGTAGTTTATGCTGGAACTCGGCTCCCTGACAGTGCTCAATCCTTCATTTTCTGTTAAAAATTGTGACGGAATAAATTAATGCGTCGTTTTCATTGGTCAATAACATCAAAATGATATGAATGCTATTTGTGCATTGTGCACAGGTCGACAAAAAGATATAACAAAGGAGTCTGACGGGCTTTATAACCATTCAACTCGATTAACTATAGTTTTGTTGTTTTAGTTAAGTTTAGTTTTTATTCATATGTCATACAACAGAGGCGCACCTAACATACAGAGCGGAGCTCCCATTTTTACGGGAAAAAGTATTCTAAAAAGTCCAAAAACGGACTGGTTTATGAATACCCCGAGACAATTCCTGTGGGCTCCAGACAATTAGTGTTCCTGCTACTTAATGGGTCAGCGCTATCTCATATATTTATAGAGGTTATTTTTATTGTTGTTGTTTTGGTTATGGCCTTAATATCCTGACCTTCTCCTTCCGTTTAAGGCACCAGGTATTGTACTTAAAATGCGATCTGGGGTGTGACTACTTAGGAGGCCAAGATCCATTCAGAATTTCCTTTGTTTCCTATCCTTAATTTATCATAGGATACAATGGAGATTCTGCTAATCGACAAAGCAGATTCTGTTTTAACCTGAGAACAGATTTTACCGCCAAAATCTGCACTCAGGCTGCCAATTGTTGGTATTCCTGACGAGATCATGTATTCTTTCTCCTCCCTGAGCTCAATCTTTTTCAGCTGGACATAGCGTTCTCAACGCTAGCTTTCTTTCTTTTCCTCATCTGGTTTCCAGTTTGGATCGAAGTGTTTCTCTAACGGCTCCCATACTTTGTAGTAATCATGGTCCACTTTCTGACACGTCTCATTTCCCCATTTTGGGATGGCCATACTGAGACTGCTTTCAAACATGAATGCCTACAACGAGAAAAAAAAAATGAATAGAGAAATTCTAAAACCAACTTAGGCTATGTTTTCACGATACCAGATAGCTTTTGCGCGGGCACGAAAACCATACCATAAAGGACTTCTGTTCAAACATACGAAATGGTGATTTAGGCGCCATTTCTGTAACGGAGCGAAGCTGCGCCGCGCCCATCTCTTATGTGGTGAGTCACATATTGGATAGGTGTTCATAGTATTATAGCTATCCGGTATAATGTAAAAATAGCCTAAGAAATGATAATAGATGTTAAAACGATCAAGGTAAGCCAAAGAGCCACATAACCAAATCTTTATGTCCCCTTTCACGAATAAGGTACAATAATAGCAACTCCAAGTACACTTAATGTCAACAGCCAAGCTTAGTTTGCTAGAGGGCATATAAAGTAGCAACAACCCTTTGGGATTAAAATTCTGGCCATACTAGATGGCCGCTTTTATTAACCAGTGCTTTATCTACGTGCTTTATCTGAAATAACCTGTCCCTCCGCTAAAACGCCTGGGTGGGAGGATAATTCTTTATCAGTCTGTCTCCAAGGTAACCGCAATAAAAGCCAAAAGTACAACCATTGTTACTTTTTTCTCCTTTTCTTCTATTCTCTCCTTCTCCTTTCCCTTTCTGTTTTCTGCTTTGGCGTGATTTTCAGGTTTGTCGGAGCCATAGCTGTGCAAAACAAGTAGGTAACTTTTTGCAGATCCTGTCAGACATATGTTGAGGTTCAGTTTTATTCTTGGTTTAAGTTTAATTTTCCTTTCTTTTTGTGTGTAAGGTAATGTATGAAAATGCTTTTGAGACATAGGAAAAGGAAATTTAAACCCCCAAGGATAAAAATGAACCACAACATTTAAAATCTACTCTCTCTATCGAAACAGAACACTTCGGGCCAACAGCTGTCCCAGGCACTGGCCAATACATTTACTGTCTCTGAAATCCCTAACTCTGCACAAATGGAGAACTTGACATAACGGCTGGTCAACGTAAAATACCCGGTCAATACATGTAGTATGCTTTGACGGGTCAATTCCCTAGATGACCGGACATTACGCTTCTAATGGAAAATTTAATTTTTTGAGATATGACGTAATAAATATTTGTCTGGCCAAAAACGGGTTGTGTCTGAGCCAAAATAGGCCAGCCGCAAAACTATTCCAAGCGCTGCAAATGGCAACGACTAACATTTCATTGCCTTAGAAAAACCTTAATGGGCACCTGATACACATGAGCCATATCATCATGGCAAACATTGATGTACAATCTATTTAACAAATCATGGTGCACTATGTAATGATAAAAATGCCAGGCTAGACATTATCTTCTGCACTGTTTATGTTATGCATACCATAGTTCCATCTGCCACTCGCTGGGGTCTCAGCTCTGCACTTGCGCCTTCTCAAAACAATCCTTGTCTGGTCCATGAGGAGTCATCATGCTATGCAGACTACCACCCCCTGGGAAAATCCTTCTTCCTATCATGACAAGAAAAAACCGTGAATGTTATAGTTTCAGACAAATACCAGGGATTTAAAGCACCCACAACGCCAATGGCAATGGGGACATCAAAGAGGCAATAGGTTTGATAACTAAAAGAACAACTTTGCACGTGCATCGTGCTTTTCTTGTACATTTCTCGCTGCTCGATTACAACGTGAAACGTTCCAATGGGACAAATTGTAGAAGACGTAAACAACGATTTTTTTTTGTTCTTTTTTTACACTTTGATGTACTCCCCAAAAATTCAACTTCGGAATTTCTCACCTTGATTTGACCAATTACATGTAAGCCAGTTGAAACCACCCTCAAAAATTAAAAAAGCGAAAAATTTAGCTGAGATCAGACGCAGGGTGTGGCTCGCTCTTTAACAAAAAGCAAAAACGAAAACAAAAACCTTCAAACTGCAGATAAATAATTGGAATATAATAAATACTAGGTAATAACTTTGGCTTCGTATTTTCCATAAATCAATCCCATGAATTCACTCATACAGTTTCCTGTTCATAAATTAAAAGTAAAGGTTGAGAGACATGGCGCTTTAAGTTCAATCTCTTAAACATTTTCTTTTACGCTGGGAAGGACACATTTCTTGCTAAGGGTACCTCAACATTTTCCTATTTATGTTATTATAATTTAAAATGTTTTTCCTTTAAGGTGAGGAGGTAGACACTACTCTTGCTCGGACCATACATTGTATTTTGCTTTCATAGGCTTCCTTCACATTGCATCTCCTCGTATTATTCTTAGTGATCCATTTTCTACTGCAGTTGTCTACTGCCCCTGCACTTGTATTCCAGGGAATGGGATGTGCCAAACAACCTACAGCCTTGATGAGACTTGAATTTATTTGCTATTCTTGTTTTCCCAAGTAAAGTAGTTTCTTTCACAAACTTCGATGAGAGGAATTACTGCTCTACGATCTACAGTTGTATATCCGATCCCTGAAATGCCTGTGATATCAAAACAGTCAAAGATATTACCCATTTGACACATGCATACTCGTTGATTTGCGAAGGAAGCACATGAAGCAAGCTACATCCATTCTACACACGGCTGTGCTTTAAGAAAAATTGAAAGGAAGCCCAGTGCTCTGAACCTGTGAAATCCAGGGTACCCAGCAAAGGATTTCTTACGAAAAACTAAGACTTCCTAGTCATCTAAGCGCAAAAGTAAGGTGGAGAGGCCACAGGATGTTGTTAAAAGACGCCACTGCTACACTACATAGCCAAATTTTCCGACCCATTTGTAATTTTGGTCAGGTCCAGCAGAAGTCTGAGTCACTCTCACTGTAATTATAACCTTCAAAACGTCACTTACTGTGATAGTAAGGTGGCCTGAAAGTGTTCTCAGCAACACTCCATCTTGGTGGAAATATAATAAAATCTGCTATAGCAACTCCAGGCTTTAAACTGGGACAAGTCAATACAGTGAATATTGATGGGTCCTACCAAGAATAAAGAGATTTTGTCACAGCAATGATCTGGTGTAGACAGGTCACAGGTTTGTGTCCCATCATTGGGAACTCAGCTACTTTCTTCAATCCAGCTTGCGAATAAAGCATGAGAAATAAATAATTATAGCGGAGCTCCGCGCGCAAAGCGCGCCAGCGGAGCACCATGGGTAAATAAATGTACCCATCCCAGAAAATTTGGTAATCACGTGACCGACCGACCGACCGATCGACCAACCGACCGTCCGCACCACAGGCATATCAATGTTTACTCTCACACTTTCTAGCTACTTTGGGAGCCCAGGAGAAAGCTGATTGCACATCAATGTTGTGGTCAATTGACAGCTGTCAAAACAGGGTATCTGCTGACCAGTATCACCTGACCGTATCGCGGGCTCAGGTATCGAACCATCAAGGACGAGTGTATTTTTTGAAGTTATCCGCTGACAATTCACTCGTTTTCAAATGATCGCAGGCTCAGTTTTTTTTAAATTCGTATCAGATATGTTGTGTTTATGTCACTATCGCTCAGCACTATTACGGTTTTGATTTCAAACTGACCTCAGACGCAAAAAATTCAGCCAGCTTTTTTTGAAATACAGGCGGGGAAGACCTTTTCTTACCATGGTCATGTGTTGGTCACGCTCCACGTCCAATTTTTATGCTCTAATTGGTTAAAATTTGACAGGTGAGTTCATGCGTAAAATTTATGCAGCATATCTTGAAAGTTGTTTACTTTGACAGCTGAAGCTGACAGAGTTTTGAGTCAACTTCTGATGTTTTTAACTGTCTTTTTCCACTGAATGAACAAAATGAAATACAGCTGCCATCAAGAGTCTTCTCTTGTTTATTGGGTTTTTGTTTGAGAAATGCGTCGCTTGTCAAAGCCCATTATCCGATTTCGGATGGCATCGTTTTTGTTTTTCACCTTGCTGGATGGGATGCGTGCGAGAATTATAAAGGCTCAAGCGATCCTTGCCCTACTTGATGGCTTTCAGGAGCTGCATCTCGAAATATGGTAAGCCTGAGTAATTATTGTATTTATATCTAATTTTATGAAGTCGAGCGCAGTTTATGAAGCTAGTTCATGCACGTTTATATTAAGATTTGACTACGACACTGATCTGACCTAGCATGAGGTTTGATATAAGATTACAGAACTTTAAAAAGCCTTTGGTCGATATAAATTCACCGTAAATAGAAAGAAAAAACTTTCCGAAGAATATTTAGTGTTAATTGGCTGTAGAGAGAAAGCTTAGAGCGATTTTCTTGTCGCGATTTCATCTTTGAAAACAGCAAACACCGGGAAACCGGCGGCTTAAAACATTATAAACTTAATCTTTAAGCTTATAAAAGACTTGAGGATTCTTAGAGAAACCTAAATACTCATTTGTTTTCGTGAATGAAAATTGTTGTCTGTGTAAATGTTCTACCGAATTATATTTCTTTATTGATTGTTGGTAGTCTCAAAAATGCAATTTTCATCGCTTTTGCCTTTGTTTTCAGCCGTTCATTAACATCGCTTGCAGGAGTCTCAAAATGCCGAGCGTATCAAACAGTTTTGAAGATTACACATCGTTATAAAACCATTATTAAAAAATAGAACTCAGTAAATTCTCTATCACGTTGAAGCGTAACTCTTTTAAAATTTCTTCGCAAATTTGGCGCTCGTCAAAAGTTAGAACCGGCTGGCCGTATAGGTGACTTTGGAAATTTTTTGTACTGTTTCACTAAAAGTCCACGCTTGCTTCGATGGTCTTGAATATTGAATGAATGCAATTTGTCTTGAAAAATTGTGAAATACTGCATTTTGTAGAGGTCTGTATGATAAAAACAGCGCCTCATAGTACTCTTTCTCCTCAGATGTGGTGTATTAAAAAAAAACGAAAGGTTGGTTTGCACGCACCCAGATTTATTGGCAAGAATATGTAAAGTAATATTGTCGAATGCAAAAAATTCGGCCTGATTTGTTTCCACGCCTTATCTACTGTGATCAAGAGCCATTATTTCTTTTAAATGTGAACGAAGACTATTTTTTGGGTGTACATATAAGGCTATATCAACTCGATGCAAGATTTGTTTTACTCCAAAATCACTTAGCTTTTCCCACAAACGTCACATGAGTGTGCCCTTAAGTCAACTGATTTGTGGAATACAAGTTTATTCTTTGATTTAAATTGTAAATTTATCAATGGGAGCTTCGCTTTTAGCCGTGGCTAAATCTATATATTAATAACTAGGTGTGTGGTGTATGGGGTATACATGCTATACATGTATGACGGCAACTATAGGGTTTGTAGTCATGTCAGGACATCACACATCCAGATGACTACCCAAATATAACATCTTTTTTCATCATTTTCTTCGCCCAGTTAAACAGGATATATTTAGTTTGACTGCTAGTCCTAGCAGTCTGCACAAGACACAACAGCTGTAAACCTACTTAAAGGCCTAGCTTACCATGAGTTATTCACCAAGTCTATAAAAATCTTTCTCAAACCCAGATGTGTTAGTCTGGATCAAGATGCAAAATCTATTTCTATGAACAACCAAGGCACAAGAAGACTCTCGGATTCTTTACTACAAAATGAATTCGCCAGTATAAAGTAAGGGCTGAAATTAAAAGTAATACTAGTAATAACCAGGGTTAGGGGAAGCGGTTGACAACGATGAAAGGTCCAAACGCTTTTGCTCCAATGCTGTGCTTTGCATAAGTTTCACTTAACAGATGGTCAAAATATGCGTGATTAGATAACAAGGGATGGAAGGCTGAAATGCGCGTGATCAAATTGTGTTTTGTGCATCCATTCATTCTTAGTGGAAGTCGAAACAAATGCTGATTACATACATGCGACTCATGTATAATAACAGCCTGGAGATTAGGATTGCGGGCTCCTCTTGTCGCACGCAATTACTTTGGTGTCCTTTTGTTACAAATCAAAGTACATGGAGGCGTATTACTGGTAAAATTGTGTACTACTGGTCGACAAGTATTAGACCCTGTATGGAGGAGCATTCTATGACACTGGTTTAGATTCATGGTCAGATATCTTCCACACTAAAGAGCTAGAACACCCAGCATCTACATGTATACTCACACAGTGGTCAAATGAAACTGTGTTGATGACATTAAAGCAGCTTAGGTTGTACTTGTAAGGAGAATAGTTACCATGCCAAGCCACAACATGAAAAGGGGAATGACCCTAAAGAAACAAACAAGTCATGCAAAAGAAGCATGAATGAATAGAGGGCAAAATAATAATAATGCAGTGAAACTTCTATTAAGCGGACACGTTTGGGACGTTCCCAAGTGTGTGCTTAATAGAGGGTGTCCACTTAATAGAGGTTGTAAAACTTGCGCAATGTTTGTTATGCTTAATAGAGGGAGTCCGCTTAATTGGGGGTGCGCTTACCGTATTTATTCGAATAAGCGCCCAACCTCGAATTAGCGCCCACCTCGAATAAGCGCCCATCCTAAAGGCAGAAAAAGTTAATAAGCACCCAGCCTCGAATAAGAAGCCCACCCCCTCCTCCTCCCAATCAAACTCAAATAAGCGCTCACCTCCACCCCACCCACTTGAGTGAATAAATTCTAATAAGCAACTTCCCGAGGACGGAGTTTTCTTCAGAGTATTTCACAGAAACCTTGTTTTGTTGCAAAATAAACATACTTTACTAGCTGAAAATGGTGAAAATTTAATTAGCGCGCAGCCTCGAATAAGCGCCCACCTCAAATAAGCGCCCATTTTCAAAGTCCAAAAATTTAATAAGTGCTCAGGGCGGTTAATCGAATAAATACGGTAATAGAGGTTTCACGGTATTTGATAAAGTAACAATAACAGAAGAAATGAAAAATGGGTGGTGGAGTGAGGAGCAGGACAATAATGCGATGTGTGAGTCATTTCAAACAGAAGCTATGCATTTATAGATGTGTTGTTTGGGTTTTGAATTAACACAATTTTATCAGGAAGTGTGGTGGTCAAGAGGTTAACACCTTGAGCTCTGAATATGTAGGTCTTGGTTCAAGCCTTGCTGTCACATCATTTCCTTAGACAAGAAGTAACTTTGCTCCACTTTTTCTTTTATCTAGGAGATTAAATGAGTGCTAACAACTTTGTGCTGGGAGTTATCCATGCAGTGAATACTAGCATCATCTCCAGGGAGGAGTTGAAATTTTACTCTTTAGTCCTTCATGCCACAGAAACCAGGGTAAGCTATGGCCATGTGGGCCTCATGGCTCATGTATACCTTCAAAATTTTCAGAAGGCCTTTACTTTCGATGAGCAATTCCCAAAACTGTACTCAATACCTCCAGATAGAAACCATTATATATGTTACAGGTCAAATTTGATTTCAGGTTAAGTTTTTTTAACCTAGGTTGATTACCAATTTCCTTTGACATCCCTTAGGGCCTCTAATAAACCAATTTCGATATATTAAAATTCATACATGTACAAAGCTTGGCCATGAGGCTTGGGGGAATGAAACAAAATATATTATTCATTGCTGAAGCTCAAGATGATTTCTATTGTTTTATTCCCCCAAGCCTCAGAGCTAAGTGTAAATTTTAATATATTGAAATTGGTCTAATGGAATGTTCTTACCAGCATTACAAAGAAGTTCAGCCACTAGTACTTCTAAATCAAACCTGAATGGCTTTGAAGAGTTTTCCCTGGAATTTGCTGATAACTGGGAAACCAGAGGGCACGTCTCTGTCTTCAAACCATGCTACAGGTGTTAGGAAGTCCCGGGGGTTTGCGAGTCCATTAGCACCTGAATTTAAGTTGAAAATCTGGATCTAATTCATGTAGCAGACAAGCCCTTTTTGGTGTTTGCAAAAGTGAAATACTTCAACAAAATAATGCAATAGTATTGTCCTAAATTAAACAAATAAACTAAGCTCTGTTCAGAGTGTGAATGCCAATAACATGGATACAGGTAGATGTAAATACACAGCTGATACAGGTACATAGTGACAAAGCATATAGAGTATCCTCTAAGATGCTCATGGCTAACTCCATTATTTTTTATCCAGACGAAATTTTACATAGACAAAGCGTTTTGAACTGGTCATCAGTGGGGCCGAGGTGGGCTGCACTGGTTCATGCATGACTTTTCCTTTATAAAGTTTCTTTCCGCGAACTTAGGGAAAGTGATTTTCACTTAATTATACCTGTTGGTCCACGATGAGGCAAAACAAAGTGTACATCAAACACCTCCAGAATGTAACCTCTTGAAGGTTCACTTATCTCCACAGAAAACCTTATTTCTCATACATCGAACGTGCAGAGGGAAAATGTAATACAATAAAATAGCTTTTTCCGTCCCAAGCTTTTCCGGCCGCCATTTTTAAATTGCACGGCCTTAACTTGTGCGTGTTTATAGCAAGGACTCATGACAACGGAGGACTCCAGTAGGCTGAAAATTTTGCAGAAGGGTTGATTTTTACAGGGTATTTTGCAGGAGGGGATAAAGTCTTAAAAGTTCTTTGGGATTATAGAGTTTATAATTTTTATAAGGTCACCTCAAAATCAAGAATACAATGTAATGAAATTCTGTTATCGCGACCCCATTATGGTCTGTGCAGAATCGATGTGCCGGGTTGACTTGTTTGAATCCTTTCTCCAGTAGCAGTAAGCCAGTGTGCCTGCACGAACTAATAACACACTGTAATTCCTGTGCTTGAAATTGTCTTATTCGGGGTTAAAATGTCCGGTTCGGGGGCTATTGTCGGGCAATCTACGACATTAGTTCCCTAGGAGCTCTATGGTCCCCCCTGTTTCTCCTCCCGTGAAACTTTATTAGCGGAGCTCTCGCGCGCGAAGTGCGCGCAGCGGAGCCCCATGGGTAAGAAAATGTGGTAAACTACCCATCCGAGAAAATTTGGTAATCACGTGACCGTGCACCGACCACCCGCCCGCCCGCCCGACCGTCCGTCCGCACCACAGGCATACCAATGTAAAACAACTCAATCAACAGGTATGGCAACCCAAATGCAACTGAAGGTCATTTTGACGGGAAGTCGCATAGCTACTCGCGTCTTCTGAAGCAGAGACAACTAAGGAGTCAATGAACACGAAAACGGAAAGCGGAAATTGTCTCTGTATCCGTGTTTTTTTTAAAGTATTAAGCTTAGATTAATTGTCATGTCCACAAATTTGGAATGTAGAGCAAGAGAAAGACCGGGAAAAAGAGAAAGTAGGCGGCAGGCCAGCGAAGCTCAACGAGAAAAGGACGACAGAGATCTGGAGCGAAAGATAAAAAACAAAGGAGACATTTTTTTGTTGAAAGAACAACATGAACATTTTGTAGCGGCGGTAACAAAATGAGAAATGCAAGCCGCCACCAATGCAAGGTGAAAGTGAGCGGCAGTGAAACAAAGTGAACAAGAAAACGTGCGACATTTCCTCCATAAAACGTATAGCTAAGAAGTTTCTAGAAGTTTCACGTTGTGGTCGTGCAAAAAAAGGCAAAGAAATGTACAAAAAAAGTGTGCTGCACGTGCAAAGTTGCTTTTTTGCTAATTAGACCTATTGTTGTTTTTCACCGTTCTCCGGCGTTGCCTTCCACGCTTAGCATTTTTTTTTTTACACCATTTTATATTTCGTTTGAGCAAACTATAAATATTATCGAGAGCTTCGCTTTTAGCCCTGGCTAGATCTATATATTAGCTTAAGCAATGACGTTTTTCAGCGACACACATCAACCGGAAGTAGACGTTTTGCATTCTTGAGCTGCGGTTTGCCCAAATTTTAGGACAGATCGTCTCTATCAGAGTAAAGACGTAAAAAGACGTATAGGTAATAGCATGATTTGTAGTGATATTTCGAAATTGTTATACGTAATTTCACGAGCAGTTAGGCGGGTCAAATTTTAGACAATTTTGAAATGTCACGAGTGGTATTTATTGCCAAATATCACGTACAAATAATGCTATTATTCGTTTATACTACTACCCGCAAAAGCTTTGTAATTTTCACATGTAGGTATTTCAAATTAAGCTGAAATACCACTGCTCTAAGCCAATCAAATTGCAGTAATTTTTCATGTAGTAGTATAAACTTTGAAATACATATCTGATAGCGTCAAAGCATAATAAAAGAGAATAAAATCTCACTTCCGGTTGGTGTGCGTTGCTCATTCACTGCGTCACGCCTTTCCTTGTTCTGTTCCCTAATAACTTATCATATACTTCTAAATAACGTTCTCTTAAAACCGTAAAGGCTTAGTGCATATGGTTCGGTGGTTCGTTTTAGTTACACCTAATTGCAATAAGGTTGTCATAGAAAAAAGCAAAAAGCCAAATAGGAATTAATTAGCATTAAATTATCATTGCTTGCAACATTCACAACACACACGCTTATAGCTGACTATTAATCACGTAATATGAAAGCCAAATCATTTGCATCAGTTTCTTGGTGTCATTCTAATGCAATTCGAGGCTGATTCATCTAGCGGATTTCAAACGTGCTCTAATTACAAACGTACATCGGATAACTACTAAAGAAAAAATGGCTCCATTTTTTTCAATAAATAACCTGGGGTAAATTCCAGGAACGCGACGCGTCTTTTCGTTTAATGCTAAATAGAAAAGCCAGTCTGCGTATGGTTTGTAGTGCACAACACCATCAGATCACAATTTTCAAGCAACAAATCAGGGGTGTAGGCAGGACTTTCCATCGCGGAGAGGGTGAGAAGTTCCTCCGGCAGTTCCTCTCCCGCGCCACAAACCAAGCCTCGTTTGTCAGGACCCTTTTGTTACACACATCAGTGTTTCATGTGCGAAATCTTACAGCGCGGAATTGCAGAATTATTTCTTGTTATTGTGAATGACTTCTTAAATAATTGTTAAGTTATTAAAATACGCAAATGTAAATCACATGTCTAATTAATTCCTATTTGGCTTTCTGCTTTTTGCTTTTTGCTTTTTTCTATGACAACGTTATTGCAATTAGGTGTATGTTGGTAAACGTTTTTGATCCTGTCGTCGATGCTCGGTGATTTGACTGACAGTATAGCCTTACCAGGAACCGTACGTTCGACACCGAATCTAAATTTACATCACTTTAAGGTGATTTGAAGCTCAAAGGAAGTGAGATATATAATAGAACTCTTTGACCCCGAGGTCCATATCTTAGTACTTTCACTGCATATTTGGTTTTAGCCTTCACTTTACAAAGTCATGTTTACACACATCTTAGCGCAGTTACTTGAAAAAACTTGAAGAGTCTTTGGCATCTGTTGGTTCAGCTGCCTGAATGCGAATAAAACTAACACCTCCAGGTCAGTCTTTCTGAGTAACCTCGGCTTCAACTCGGGAGTTGTTTTATCCACTGGATATCGTAGGAGCGGATCCAGGTGGTGGGGGGAGGTGGATTGGGTGGCTACTAAGCCCCCTTTAGAACAGTCACTAAAAAATATAATGCGTGGGAAACCTTGTGAAGCCAACCAGCCTCAAAAATGCAGCTGCCATCGATCGAAGTGTGGTTTGTCAGACATTTGTGGCGCTGCACCCTAGACGAATGACGGCGTTTTCACTTTTGGCCGACTAGGGTCAGTAAGATATTTCTGTTAGCTCCTATTTCTTCTATTTTGTGGCGTTTCAAGAGTTTGCAGTGTTACTGTTCCTTAATCGCCATGTTCTGGGACAAGCCTAAGACAACTTGAAATAAATTAACGTATAGCTTGGTGACCTATTGGTATCAGCCACCCTCCAATAAAAAAATCGTTGATCCGCCCCGGAATATCGCCCCTCACTTCAGTGAAAGTGCAAGTTCTCCAGTTCGCCATTGTCTTAGAAGAAACCTGGCTAGTCATTTTAGCTTTCAGTATAGAGTAAACTGCCTCAGCTCCCACAGTTATTGGCCGGCCCATCTACCTGTGAAGCAGAAATTCATCTGACCCCCCTCTAGCTTCTATGGAATGATTTAGATTTATCATGATTATAAGACAGGAACAACAATGTTTATTCGCATTACCATTTACAGGGATGGTGTTGTATAAAAAGGAAAAACAAGGTATATATAAAAATAAAAAGAATAATAACCAAATAAAAAGAAAAGTAACTCTCCCTAAAAAGATATTTATAGTTGATTAAACTAGGGTGGGATGCATTAGGATTAATACTATCATTGTGCTAACAATAAGTAATCACAATGATAGACGGAAGAGGAACAATGATTTACGAAGTCTTAATATTCCTTATTTCTGTTCTTGTCTCGTTTTCATGTGAATAGGTGGTTTTCATGCAATCTCGGGAGACACAAATAACAATGGTGAAATGAACACATGCTGGTGGACAAACAAAACGAGCTAATGAGCAATCTTTTGTTTACCGTCCACCAGCATGGCGGCGACGACGTAACGTGAAAACCACCTATGTTGCCTGTAGCAACGGCAATCCAACTTGGCGCGTAAAAAATTAACGCACGCGTACTATGCGTTCGCGTCTTATGTAAGACGCGAAGGTCATTTATACGAAGTTTTTCTCGTCTTAGCTAAGACGCGCTTTATCTAAGAACAGGTGCTAAGGGCTGTTCTAAAATAAGACGCGTCTTAGCTAAGTCGCGTCTTATTTTAGACGAAATGTGCCGTTTATACGGAAAGTTCGCGTCTTACTTAAGACGCGTCTTACGTAAGAAGCGTCTTATTTTTCTCGTATAAATGGCCCTAATAATGTCCAGTTTTCAAACGACTCCAGCGTCACATTAACGAGTGAATACTTACAGTGCTCTTAGTTTCCACCGAACAAACTTTGAAATATGTCTGTAAACCCTGAGGACTGGGATGTTGACTTTGCCTTTCCAAATTTTAACCTAGCTTTGTTTTAATGAGAAGGAAGCTGTTGTAGAAACTGAATCGTAACCTTACCGAGGAAGAGAATTCTAGTCAGTGTTTGAAAATTTTAACGCAGATCACAGTTGAACACGAGAATGAACTAGCGAATCCTTGGACAATCGCAACAAACTTACCTTGAAAAGCTTCTTTGCCTTTTGCAGTGTTTTTTCACAAGGACAAACGGAGGAAAGATGGAAACGACTTCTAGACAGACACAGTGTCCGGTTTCCAAAATACTCCGGCGTTACGTTAAAGAGCTAAAACTTACAGTGCTCTTAGTTTAGACCGAATAAACTTTTTCAACACGGCGAATTTGTTTTTACTTTCTCGGAAAGCCTTTGTTATGTGCTATTGTTTTCGTGCGCCAATAAAAACTTTCTTTTTTGACGCCTGTCAAATGACTGTCAAATCGTGCGTCCTTCACTTGTTTCCGGTCCCCCAAACAAGAAGAAGCCATAAAATAAACATCTCATTAGCCTCGTTTTTTCGGTCCGTACTGTAAAATACGGATGCTCGTTTTTTTCCATCGATTTATGGCCCGCTCGGTCCGTAATTTACAGTACGGACCGAAAACTCGGCTAATAAGAGGTATTTATTCAACAATACTCATACTTATCACTACTTGGGCGAATCGCCAGTTAAAGCTATAAATTAATATCCTAAATTCAATCATAGCCGGCACGTAAATGTAGTTAGCTAAAAACTCGAAGGTGCAAAAGAAGAGGTTTGTTTTGAAGAATCTAATGCTTTAGTTGGCCGTTAAACGCAATCAGTTTTGTCACTGTACTCCAATAAACCATGTTTCCGTTACGTATATAATTATTGTTTACATCAAGTTAAAACTTCCTTGATTCCATAGCTTTTCCGCGTTTGTACATAAAAGGCCAACTAATAAAAACCATCAGCTGCCCTCTATCACTCCAGTTACCGCCTGTCATTAAGAGGAAGAGAAGCTTCCTACTTTGAGCGACACAAAGTTTGTCTTATCCAGTTTAAAAGGTGACATCCAGCCATGGCGGAACAATCGAGACACGCCAAGGAGTACACCCGAAGTTCGCACTCTACGCAGGAGGTAACTGAGGTAAAACTAAAATACGGCTTGGTGCACGCTATGCACGATTCGCGCTCAAGAAAAGGCACAGTTTTTGTGCCAAAGCAAGGGACAAAAACATACAAAGGCACAGATTAGGCACACTTTAGGCACAGTTCAGGCACGTTTTAAATATTGCTAAGGCACATTTTAGGCACAGTTTGGGCACGGTTTAGGCACAAATATTCAACGTTGGGCACTTTTTTGAAAATCTTTGTAACCCGACTTGGAAAAAAGAAAATACTTGGTACGAATTACAAAAATAATTCAGATGAAAGACGATACAGTTAGAAGTATAGGAAGTGTAAGTTTTGAGCCGCGGCTAAAGTCGGGAAAATTAAAGTATTCTTCGGCAGTCTGTGTTTACTCCGAGGATAAAGTGGAAATTCACACGCGATATAGATCGTTTTCACTGTCAGGCAACCAAAAAAATAAATTGGAAACCGTCCAGTGGAAGAAGCCAAGAAAATGAAATGTTATAAAAGACTAATATATAAACAATTTGTCCAAGTCTCAGGTCTTTGTGGGCCACAGTTTCTGAGTTATTTGCCGAAACGTTTCACGCACCTTTGTAGAGCTTTGTATGGAGACGCCATATTGGTGTACCGTTTTGGTGCACCAATATGGCCGCCGGAAATCAACAAAAACATCTGGAGTTCACTTTTTCTATAAAAGCTCTTTTTTTTTTCACTCGAGAACTAGCATACGTGCACATAAACATATCTTCTAATACTTAAAATGGTTATACTGCTGAAAATCAAGAGGAGAGACTTTTTTCAACGAGACAGCATTCCTATTTTGGTGTCACGCACTGTGAAAACTCGGAAGTTCAAATCGCTGTATTATCGAAATGAAACATGCTACGGGAACGGAAACTTGTACAAAGATTTCCTTTTTGTTTATCTTCAACATGTTGTAAATAAGAAATCGTAAAACCTCGCTTTTTTGACTTTACAATTTGATGACGTCACTGTGAAAACCATCTATATGGTCTGAACCTTTTCGATTACCATACAATTTTATAGAGCTTTCTTTCGTTTCTAAAAGACATCATGAAAGAAGGTCGAAGCCATAATAACAAAATCAAAGCTAAAGAAGTAAGGCACAAAAATAGCTGATAAAAGTCGTAGAAAAAACTTTTTGCGATCGCCGTAAAATTGGCCTGAATTTGCATAATAACATGAAAAGTGGTAATTTGAAACCTTCATGCCAACGCGTGTTGTTTTTTAATGCAAAATGCAGCTTCTTTTTAAAAATATTTCTCTAACTAAAAAGGTAGAATTTACACTTAGTGGCAAAATATTTCAAGCTGCTTGCATGTTTGTTTTTGTTTTCTGGCTCTGTTAGCAAATTAAGCTTTGATCGTATAATTAATAATCGATGAGACGTGCCAATTTTGCTTCAAAACTCATTGGCGTGCAATCAAGTTTTTCGTTTTCATTTTGTAAGTCATATCACGAGTAAATTCTTTTTTTTTTTGAAAGCAAATCTGCCCTCGTCAGAAAACAAATATTTCGTTCCAACTAAACGCTCCGTTGAAGGGGAGAAGAAACCCACCTGGAAATTTTTTAACATCAGTGAAATTCTTGAATCGATGAAATAATATAAACGTGTAATTGAGCTGAGAACTTACCGTAAAATTCCGAAAATAAGCCCCGGGGCTTATATTTTTCAAAGGCCCTTTTTGAGGGGCTTATTTCTTGAGGGGCTTATATTCGGAGGGGCTTATCTACGGAGGGAAATTTGCGTTTCAAAATCGAATGGGCTACCCTTTTATTTGGGAGTAAATTTACCGGTTTTTCTTTGTTTTACTTTGTATTTGAGGGCAATTTTCCAAGTACAAGCCCCCGGGGGGCTTATATTTGGAGGGGCGATTTAACGGAGGGTTTTTTGCGTTACCGGTTTGGGGGGCTTATATTTGGAGGGGCTTATTTTCGGAATTTTACGGTATTTTAAATACGCTAACCTGTTTAATTCCAGTTTGCTGTTTGTCGGGCCTTTCCCTGCTGTCTCTAACCGTATTCTGAGTCATGTTATTTCTCATTAGGGCATAAAAAGGTCGTCAGACCGTGTTTCTAGACTTGATAAAACATTAAAACTGACATAATTGCCGTGCGCACTTTTCTTTCGCTGTGGAGCTCGATAGGCTGGACACGATTTTCCGAGTGACTCAATATTTTGGCACAACTTGTGCACAGATTAGGCACAGTTTGGGCACAACTTAGGCACAAGTGAGGCACAGCTTAGGCACGTTTTTCAAAACTAAAATGCAAACTTTATGCACATCTTCGGCACATTTTAGGCACAAAATCTTTGTGCCAAAGCACATTCTAAAATCCGATTTTCGGTCCAACGCACGGTTTACGAATTTTCACGTTAAAAATGCTTTCTAACCTTAGATATTTGATCTTAGCGTAAAAATGGGTTTCCCGAAGTCTTAACCGTTAGTACATAAGGAAGTTTTAACTTATGAGCATTCCAAAAATTATTATTTCTCCTCTTAACAACAAAAGAAAGTCAATCAAAAGCAACCTTTTAAATTGACGTTCGCGCTGCACAGAGATCGCATGTAGACAGAACATCTTTCTGAAAACGCCCTAAACTTTGTTGTCTTGCCATTATGTTAATTACAGTCATTTTTACTAAGGGTAGTACTCATAAGTCACTGACCACTGTGGAGAAATTTTTCCAAAGTACCATTAACAGAAACAGAGAAATCCCAAAATATGTGTGGTTAGACTGTAAATGTTACACGATCTGTTAAAAAATGGTCCCATTTTGAGCCATATTTTTCATATTTAAATTTTATGTCTTACAGCCAGAAAAGAAATATTCAATGAAAAGCTGTTTATAAACTTTAACTTCTTGCCAAATGTCGATACGATCTGAGTTTTAATAAGTTCATAAGAGCCAAACGATGTGAGATTTTTAGCCGTGTACACCAGTAGCGTGCGCCATGCCATCCTTGGTTTTTTTACTGTCAACCAAGCAAATGCTCAGTGCTTCAATGATTTTTTGAATGACGTTGTTGCAATAAATGTTAGGAGATATCAGCTTCAATCAATCAATCAATCAATCAATCAATCATTTATTTTAACACCTTGCGTCAAAGAGCTAAAAAACTCGTTCAAAATACGAACGTGTATAAATAAAATCTATAATAATTACAACTATATAATATTATTCAATTTTAAAAACAACTCAATAAATAGATACATATAAAAAACTTGGTATTAAAAACATAAAATATAAAAAGCTAAAACCGACTAAAAAGCCACATACTAAAAACGTGACTAGGAAAACTATAATACTCGTTCTAAAAACAGTTGAAAGCTACAATCATGCACTGTAAGACACGTTCTAACATGCTGCAGTCGTACAATCTACTTCCGAAGTCATTAGCATCACTTGAAAGACGCATTTGAGAAGGCAAACTGTTCCATAACTTAGTTAATGAATAAGTGAAAGAATTCTTCTTAAATTTAAGATTAAAGTTAGGTAATTCCAAATTCAAGCCCTCGCCTCTTAGCCGATACGGTGTACGCCTGTATTTAAAAAGGCTTCCAATATAAGTAGGTCCCGTACCATTTAAGCATTTAAAAAGAAGTATTAACGCCTGGTGTAAGCGCCTGCAATATAAGGATTTCATGCTAGCTGTAGTGCGTAATGAGCAGCTCGTCGTATGACATTGACTTGTTGTGCCCGATTAATGTTCTCAAAATATAACAGTTGCCATCTTCGAGACGTTTGCGGTGACCCGTACCCATGCCTACAAACAAAGGACTGCAGTATTCGAGATGAGGTAAAATAAATGCTTTATAAAGTTTTATCATTGCATCATTAGGAAGAAAACGCCTTATTCTTCCTCACTGCAGAGGCCTTCGCGTAGGCTTTCTTAGATGGAACCGCCAGCCACTATGAGTTTTTTTAGCGACTTTGACTCGACGGCCATGGCTGTCTATAGGACCTCTCTATATCCTTGCGTATTTATCAGTAAAATGACGTTTTCAGTGTTTAACTCTTAATTATTTGTAATATTAACATTAACAAAAACATTTTTTCATTAAATTGCTATTTCTAAAGCACCGGGTAAAAGAATTACCAACTTATTGAGATGTTTATTTCATTATACATAACGTCTTTTTCTCTCTTCTCAAGGATGAGCAGCATTTAGTAAAGTAAAGTAAAGTAAAACCTTATTTACACAGGGTAGCCCATTCAGCTCTAAGGCAGGTCTCCATAGGGGCCCTGTATCTTATCTGAATGACATTGGACTTACCAGCTTAGGACAAAATATCAAAGCAGCAAAGAGGCATAAACAATTGACGTATATCTGCATGCAGCATCTAGCTGTAAGAAAGTATTAATTATGATATTGCGCACTTTGCCAGAAATATATCTATGAACACAGTCTTCAAGACAGGCGACCTGTCATTACTTATACAAATGTTTAAAGAGACAACAACAAGATTCAAGCACGTTTATTGTTCCTTTTATCATCCAAAGACCTTTGCATTTTGTGGCGTTTGTACATTGTTGGTATTGAACAAAGATATATCAGATGCGCCGAATGATATTAGGCTTCAACATTCCATTAGAGGTAATGCGGTGTTATGAAAACGATGCATATAGATTAAAAATGGTTCTCCCACTTCATACCTGCTTTTATCGCCAGTTGTTAATGTTTAACCACTGTCTAAGAGATTCTGAGAACAACAGTGGAGTTCTATATTATGGGTGTCCTTGTACTAAGAAAATCAGTTTTTTATGCTTGTCAGTACCAGTTGTACCCTGCCAGCAGAGTCGCTTGGATCCAAGAGACTCTGCTAGCAAGGTATAGCAGTTGCTTCTCTAACGGGACATTTTGAAAGGCACCTTTGCTCACTCTTAAACAGTCCGGAAACAACTTTTGTTAACTTCTTCATTTTTCAACGGTTACATTGCGCCAGTTCGGTGATCTGGTCACGCCTGTGGTTAGTTTTTCCCTTGGACTGAACAAGCTTATGCTACGATTCGAATCAAGAATTTTGTTCTTTATGCTTCAGTTTTTTGTGGCTGCTGTTACCATTGCTCAATGGACCATGATTCCTTTTTATTTGTCTTTTGTTTTGTACATCAAAAGTCGGTTAAAACTTCCGAAGAAGAGTCACTTTAGTCGTAGTGAAATTCATTATCGGGAATGAAAGCCTTGCGAGCCGACTCAACACTGAGGTTCGGTTTTTTGAACGAAATCTCTTTCTTAGTGGGTTAGTTTAAAAAAATAAGTGCCTTTCTAGTGTACTCCATGTGTTTTCATGAAACTGTTCACAATAAATGCGGGAGGTTAGGTAAAAGCGCTGGACAAAACGAAAATGTCTTAGAACGCGGTTTTGTTACACTTTGTCTAAAATCCGTTAACATTAAATGACCGGCCCTTAGACTGGATCCTGAAACCGTGTCCTCGAGTGACGGGAAGTCAAATAAAACCACATACAAAGAACTCTCGTCAGGTTTATTAAAAGTTAAGCAAGTAGCCAAATTACAGGGGTACAGTGATATATGTGGACAAATTTTGTGGGTTCTTTTTCTTGTATGAGAGTCTGCCATTCAAAAGTGTTTGAAGAGAGCTCTTACAGTCCGGAAGAGTTTAGGTAAATTTTAAATCTTTCTATCAAGAGATTCCAAGTCTTCATTTTAATCGAAAGAAGTGTTTTGTTAGGAAGAAAGGATTAATTCTGTATGTATAGAATCTTTCAAAACTGAATTGTTTTAATAAGTAAACATCCAATGTCGAACTTGGGCTACTTGCGTTCATTTTGCCGGTGTATATACTAAGTCAAATACCGAGTTATTATGAAGAAAATATTATTCTAGAATTTATTCAAAATTTATAGTTATGAGACTTTGTTCTCATTTAATTATAATTCTTAAAGAGAAAAAAAGCAACATGTATGGTTTGGATAGATGTATTTTGAGAAATACTTATCATCACCACCTGTCATCACATGAGTTTCTAATTTAATTGCTCCCTTCACCCTGCACTGCAGGCAAGTGTTCAGCAATTCCTAGTACATTAAGACAAAATAATTTTCCTTCATGATTAGCCGAACGAAAGTCTAACGAACCATAATTCCTATACGTAATGATTGCTTACAATATAAGACAGGCACTTCATTCAAACCTTCCTTCTCTGATCCTTCGGACGTTAAATTTCACCGTTTGAGCAGAGAGTACAGGGCATGACTATAGGGTCTGGAAGGGGTGATCCGTGAACTGACCGTAAACAGAGCGTGAATCGGGAAAACTCATGAAATACAGTCGTGATTCGTGAATTATATATTCACTGTGACGCGTGATCCTCTAACATTGTAGTCTGTGAGTCGAGATTTCTACCGATAAATCAGATGTAAGTGTCGTGACGAGGGTTCGAAGTTAAACGATGTAAAAGAAAAAAAATTGTAAAGCTTCGATTTTATAGCAATAAAATTCATTGCCAGTCAACTTTGTAGTGGTAAAACAAAAAGCAGACAATCGGCCTGTAACGATAAAAGGAATCCTTTTTTGGTTACTGCTTCTCTTCATAATTCTTTCTTTTTTTGAACGAACTTAGTTTCAGCAGCACAAAAGTTTGACTTGGCTAGTCAGTAAATGTTGTCATTTAGCCATTCATCACAGAATCACAGCGCTTCAAGGAGCTTGCTTCGCGAGTCGTACGAAGTAATCCCATCTACAAAGGGTGAAGCTCAAATAAAGTAAACTTTTGACTCACTTAACTGTTCAATTAACTGTTTTGTACACCAAAACAGGACTAAAATGATTTTCTTAGTTTAGTTCAGTGTTGTCATTATTTATCTGAAGGGACTAGAACTAAAGCTGTATCGATACCCAAACGTCATGCTTCTGCTAACACAATGGACATTTGTCCCTAAAACAGGCCGAATCTTCATCATGGGTATACGAAACCTTTAAGAAGAAAAAGTGCAGTCATTATATTCCTTGTAAAGAGGAACCAAACCGGTGGGTAATTAATGATAACAAACCATACTTTGTAGATTCTATTGTTGTTTACAAGAATGGCACATGAGTCAGTTCGCTGGGGCAGAAATTTAATAGCCTTGTTGCCAAAGAGCAACAAATGGACCAAGAAAACAGACTTTCATGGGCTGCCTCATTTATGTATCAGTGGATTATTCTGAATTAGGAATAACTCTTAGGAATAGCCAAATTCAGAAAAACAATTGATATTATGCAATGATTGATATAAATAGTCCATATGACATAGTATTTTTTCCACCGATTAAAAAGCTACATACCAAATAAAAAGAACTATTGATTATACACGGTACGATGTGAAGGTAGTACTGAAAAGGTTTGGCTTGAATAACTGAGCCTCAAAGTTAGAACCGTGTGTAATAAATAGCTATAAATAAATAGTACATTCTGGAATTACTTCTCAAAAGATTTCATTTCAAAGGTACCATAGGATTATCACCAATATTCATGTCCGTAAATATACTGAAAGAGAATAGGTGAACCATTTGACTTCTAAATGTTAAAAACAAGTTAAGCAGGCTAAAAAAAGCTGAAACATAATCAGCAAAAATTTGCATTTCTAATGATATCATGATTTAACGATGATCATTTTTTTATATTTTTAGTTGCGGTTGTGGTCGTTCAAAGGCCTCCCATGATAGCACAAAAAAAGATGGACCAACGAATAGAAAACATGAATTAACAGAACCTGGACAGGCAAGTAGAACTGAGTTAAATGTCGCCTATATGAGGCTACCAGTCTCCCTACTCCGCAGAGGTTTCCCAAGTAAAAATATAAACGTGCCGGGACGATCTCTCTTTCCCCTTCCCATCGTTCCTTACGCGCTTTTTTTTTTCCCTCTCCCCAGCCTCGCCGCAACACAAAGAGGACTATGCGGAGGAGGGAGGGCCACGAGTTCAATTTTAACAATTTTTAGGGTCTACAGTATTAGTTATGATGTGTTTCATGGGTTGTTCTAACAATCAATCAGGAAACTATCGCCGTCGAATGGAACGCAGAAACAGATGGACCGACGGATGCTTTCGGCGAACTTGAATTTACAGGAGCTGGACAAACAAGTAGAGCTAAGGTAAGGCTAGACTTAATCTACATCTACATTTATTAAGTTGATAAAATCTTAAAAGCTAAAATAATTAATATATATATATACATATATGTACATATGCATAAGTTGAATAAAAGTAGATATGTCAAATAACAAAATAAATAGATGATAATTCAAAATTATCATTTACTTCACTTATTTCACGTGCTTTCCTAAATTTAACTGAAAGTCAGATAATGACTTGCAATTTACAAAGTCAGCGGGCAGTGAATTCCACTCTGTTATTGATCTAGGAAAAAAGGAAAACTTGAAGGCGTCCTTAGAAACGTTTGGCATTCCATACTTAAAAGCATGGCTGTTGCGTCTTGTTAATTCCCTGTTTGGTATTAAGTGTTCTTCTGTGTTTATGTCTACTAGATTATGACTAATTAAGTTTGTACATTAAAGTCAGTCTGTTTTCCTTTCGTCTTGTTTCTAATGTGTCCCATTTCAGATCAGATAACATGTCTGTCACGCTTGCTGTTTTGTTGAAGTTTTGAAGGCAGAAACGAGCAGCTTTTCTCTGAACTCTCTCCAAGGTTGAAATATCTTTTTTGTAGTGTGGGTCCCACGAGGCACTTGCGTACTCCAGTTTGGGTCGGACGATGCTGGTATAGGCCGTTTCACATACTTTCCTGGGGCAGTTTCAGAGATTTCTCTTGATCAACCCCAAGGATCGACTGGCCTTGCTTGAGATAGATGAGATGTGTTCAGACCACTTTAATTTACTGTTAGCAGTAATTCCTAGGTACGATGCAGAGTCTACCTGTTCGAGTTTAGACCCAAAGAATAAATATGACCGTTGAGGAGGTCCTTGCTTATTTGAAGTGCAGATGATGTTCCATTTAGAAGGGTTAAATTACATCTGCCAATCATTTTGCCAGATTTCTAGCTTGTTGAGATCGTCTTGGAGATTGTCGCAATCTGAGTCTTCAACCACCACTCCGTACAAGAGAGTGTCATCGGCAAACAGCTTAACTGTAGAAGTCAGACCGTTTGGCAGGTCATTAATGTATGTTAGGAACAACAGCGGGCCTAGTACTGACCCTTGTGGTACACCAGAGGTCAACGGGGAAGAGGTAGATGTTGCACCCTCTCAGTTGACAGTTTGGGCCCTCTTAGTGAGAAAGAATTCCATCCAGGACAAGAGGTTTCCATGGATACCGTACCTACCGTTTAGAAAAATCCAACACAGCAGCATGATCAGATTTGTTTTGTTGTAGAGAACTTGCAATGCCATGAATATCAATTATTAATTGAAGTTCTGTAGGTCTTTTTGATCTGAAGCCGTGCTGACAGTCTGTTAGTATGTTATAATGTTCAAAATGTTTCATCACATGGCTATGTACAATGTGTTCAAGAATTTTCGATGCTATGCAGGTTACAGAAATGGGTCTGTAGTTTGAAGGATCAGACTTTTTCCCTTTTTTGAGGCACACCACATACATTTGCCGATTTCCATCTACTGGGTACGGTACCACTTTCGATAGAATCTTGGAAGATATTAGTTAGGATAGGAGCAATCTCAGCTGCATATTCTTTAGAAACCACGGTGGAATGGCATCAGGTCCAGAAGCTTTATTTGTCTTCAATAGCGATAACTGCTTTGCAACTCCATTAATGGTGATAGACAGACTGTCAATGGCTGGTATTCTGTCGTATCCAATATCAGGGATGTTTGATAAGTCTTCTTGAGTAAAGACACTTAAGAATTGATTGTTTAACATGTCAGCCTTTGATTTATTATCGCTGATTATGGAGCCATTTATTTCGAAATCTGCAATCCCCAGCTCTTCTTTATTCAGTTGTTTGATATATGACCAGAATCGCTTAGGGTTTTCTTCAATAGCTTCTCCTAAATAATCTGAAATATATGCATTCCTTGCCTCTTTAAGCCTTTTGTGCATTAGTTTTCTAGCTACACGAAATGCCTTCCAATCATTATGTTTTCCGGAAGTTTTTGCTTTATTATAAAGCCTTTGTTTACGCCTGGCTAGACGTTTCAAGGACTGATTGAACCACGGTAGATTATATCTTGAGCTAGTCCACTTAGAGGGGATGCAAGAATCCACTATACGGTGGATGTTATCTTCGAAGCAGCTCCATTTATCGTGGATTGAATTAAAGCCCCGATTATTCATATAAAATGATAGTTTTGTAAGTTCTTCTTTAATGCGAGTAGAGTCGGCTTTTTTCCTAATGGATAGTTTTAGTTTGACATTTTTCTTTCTTCGGCAAAAAGTGTTCACAGTGAATAACACAATGTCGTAATCACTAATATCAGGGACGACGCTAACATTTTCGATGATGTTGGAATTATCCCGTCTAGTTGGTTTTTTGACGTGTTGACTCAGATCATGATCATCAATTATTTCTAACAGTCTACAGAGGCAGGAGATTGGCTTGAATATTCAGCATCCCAACTAATATCAGGAGCATTGAAATCACCAGAAACAATGACGTTATTTTTGTACACGCTGTTCCCAAGTTTTAACAATGATACATCTAGCTCATCGAGGCTTGTGACGTTGGAGGAATTTGGTCGGTAATATGATCCAAATAGCAGTGATTTTGTTTTGTTGTCTGCTAGCTGACATTGGGTCCAAATAATTTCGCAGTCGGTGTCCAGGTCTGAGCGATATGTTATTATAATATCGTTTTTCACTGCCTGGAAAACACCTCCGCCGTGGCAGTCATCAGGATGGTCTTTTCTAAAAATTTTGCAGCCATTTGGAAATATTTCGTTACTTTCGATGTTCGAAGTTAACCAGGATTCAGTACATGTCTATCACGCTAAGCAGAAGCATATAACCCCGGAGCGTCTAAATTCCCCTTATCTGTTAAGAACCATGCTCGGGTTTTTTAGCCGACGTACCCGTCCAATCAGAAGTACGGAAAATTATTTTGCCCAAATATGGAATCAGAGAATTCAAGGCTAAAACCTTTGAGCTTGTAACGCTTATACTTGTATGTCTACAGCCACAAAGTTATAAGCGGTATGGCTTGAAAACATCGACCAGCGACGAAATAAGACATGGATGTTTACATTTCTTCACAATATCGCAAAACCTCTCGCCGAATCACAGCAAAATGCGCTTGCAGCCTCTTTGACCGACAAAGATCATCCTCAGGCTACTAGCTGCAAGCCTATCTACCACGGCAAACCAGTTATCTGCAACTTCTGTTCTCATTCAGCAAAACCAGCATGGCGACTACAAACAAAATGATATGGCAAGCTTTGCTGAAACATTGTACAAGGCGCCGACGAAGTCGGAACGGAATCTTTTTTTGTGAGTGTAGATCTTTTAATTCATTCAGAACAATACGCGAACACAAGTATGGCAGTTTTGATTAAACGTGTGACATGTAAAAGTTTTTTTTTTTTTCTTTTTGGGGACAAAAAAAAGTTTTAAGCTGCGAAATTTACCTTCGAGGCCTTCGACCTTGTTTCTTTCAAGGCGGAGCGCTTGTCCTTTTCTGAACTGCGACCAAGTCAGCAGCCGTTTTACAGAATATTCACGTAAACTTACATTTCACACATTATGCTCAAGGAAAGTACGATATTGAAAGGAAATTTATGTACTTATAAATGTTTCATAGACGTTTGATATATTTTTGATAGAGTTTTCAAGAAAAATTGAGAAATGTGCCCGATCTGAGAGAGAGAATTTTAGTGTTTATTTTTGCCGTGCTCAGCAGATTTTACTTGTGGAAACGTATCCTGAACTCACGGGTTTTCGAATAAAAATTTTCAAGAAACAATTTGTCTGTTTATTGTTTTCTGTTTGTTCATTCATAAAATTAGTTGAAAACATGATCGCCGCATCTAAGTCTTAAAAATTAACTTGTGTTTCATCTTTCTTATTCAGTGTCTTATTACATGCATCACTTCTCCGAAGATGTACTTTCCAGTTCAGCAACTAGTGAATTTTTTTGAAAATATGTGTTACTAGTTATTTTAGATAGATAGTAAATGGTTTTTGAAGGTTATTTGCGCTAATGGTCAGGCAAAAACCGTTTTTGAAGTAACAACTTCAAGAAATCACTTCTCTTTTACCGGTAATACGGCGCATGTCATTGGTAGTCGACTTCGTCTTGTTAGGAGGAACTAACTCGGTCTTGGTCATTTGAGGATTAATTGTGTATTCCGTTTTTTGTCAAATATTACCTCGTAAAACAGTAAATGCTTTTTGCACCGCATCATTGACCTCGCGATACAAGTTTTCCTATAGAACACTCGCACGACAATCTCGCTTATCAGTAATTCCATATTGGGAGGTAAATTTTGATTGGTTCCCTAAAAAACCCGAGCTTTGCGACAAAGTTATACACTTCGGGGTTATATGCTTCTCCGCTAAGACAAGGCAAATATAGTTATGAGGGCCGTTTTTATTTCTACACTGATCACTGGCTGATTTTGGACTTACATTTATACCCTACCGTAGTAAAATGGAGGATAAGTTGTACACTTTAAGGTTTGGGCTCGACAGAGATAAGGGAGCTTAAGCGACAACGTTTTTTAGCGACGGACGTCAACCGGAGTACACTTTTCGCTTCATTGGGCAGTGGTTTGGTTGAGACTGTAGGGTAAATTATCTTTGTAAGAGAAAATAAACTTAGCAATACGAGTTAGAGTCAAGGCATATAAAAAGGGAGAAGGCCTCACTTCCGGTTGACGTGCGTCGAACAAAAATTGGGAGCTTAAGCAACAGCGTTTTTCAGCGAAGCACGTCAACCGGAAGTGCATGACTTATTGCATCATTGGGCAGTGGTTTGTTTGAAACTCGTGGGTAAATCGTCTTTATAAGAGAAAAGAAACTTAGCAATAAACTTTTGTTAGCGTCAAGGCATATAAAAAGAGAGAAAGCCTCACTTCCGGTTGACGTGCGTCGCTCAAAGACACATTTATGCAGTGAGACAACTCAAGACGTGCAAAGTTCCGTCGGCTGATATTGTTCATATCTACTGCGCGCTAATTCGCTCTATACTAGAGTACGCCTCCGCTGTCTTTGCTGACTTTCCTAAGTATCTTGCTTTGCTATCTTGAGAACGTGCAAAAAAGGGTCCTTTCCATCATTTGGCCAGGTATTTCGTATGAAACAGCACTTAACAAAGCTGCATTATCCACTCTTTCTGACCGTAGGGCAGTCTCGTGTATTAAATTTATAGGTACGGTTCGGCCAGGTAACCCATTATACGCACTAATACACAAAAGATTGGTACCTATATCTACCAGTGTGTGTCTAAGATCAGGGAGTTCTAACAGACCCATGGCCACAAGGACTGAACGTTTCTCAAATTTTGTTAGTGTTAAATATTAATCTTGTCAATAAAAGCGTATTAGTATATATATCACAGCTTGTAAGGTATGCTACAATTTAGTCTTCCGACTGCAAAAGGGGCAATAAAGCAGCGATTTGTGATTTGATTTGATTTGATTTCAAAAACGTCTTTGCTGAAGTTCCCTAATATACTAAGCCAGGGCTAAAGGCGAAGCTCCCATTAATAAATTTATAATTTAAATCAAACAATAAACTTGTAATCCACAAATCAGTTAACTTCGGGCACATTCATGTGACTTTTGAGGGAAAGGGCTAACTGATTTTAAAGTGAAACATCTTACATAGAGTTGATAGCCTTATATGTACGCCCCAAAAATAGCAAACATCTTCGATCACATTCAAGATCACAGTAGATTAGGCCTCGAAAACAATTCTTGGAAAACAAATCAGGCCGAATTTTTTTTGCGTTCGACAGGTTTACTTTACAAATTCTTGCCAACAAATCTGGGGGTGTGTAAACCAACCTTTAATACTTTTTATACATCACATCTGAGGTGAAACAGTACTATTTATCATACAGACCTCTGACAGAATGCGGTATTTCACAACTTTTCAAGACTTATTCAACTCAGTCAATATTCAGGACGATCAATCGTGGGCTTTTAGCGAAACCGTTCAAAAAAATTTCCAAAATCACCCATACGGCCAGCTGGTTCTCATTTCTAGTGCAAGCTGTCAGTGTGGTCGGGTGTTTGAATTAACTTTAATATAGTTACGCTTCAACATAATAATGAATTTATTATTATTATTTTTTGTTATTTAATGGTTTCAGTTAAAACGATGTGTAATCTTATATCAAGAGCGTTTGATACACGCGACATTTTTGAGTACCCCTGCAAGCGATGTTCATGAACGATGAAAACAAACGGCACGGACAAGCGATTAAAATTGCAAGAGAGGCTACTAACAATCAATAAAAGAAATATAATTCGGTGAAACATTTACAGAGACAACAATTTTCATTCACTAAGACAAGTATTAGAGTGTCTCTAAAATCCTGAGTCTTTAAGCTTAAAGCTTAAGCTTAAGTTAATTAAGCTTATCATTCATTCAAAATATTTCCCCAATTCTGATTGGCTAAAAGCACACGCATAATTCACTATAACCAGTTACTTATGACCAAATTTGGAAGAATTTTGTGTTTAACGAGGAAATGTCGTCAAAAATGCAGCCCGCTACAGGTTAAGGCATCGTTACCGAGAAGACCTGGCGACGAAGTTGAGTTGTTTTGGTTGTGTGGAAACATATGGCGGACATTTCACTCGTTTCAAGAGTAAGAACTACAGCTGAGACTAGGCGAAATAATAGCTAAAAACATGGCAAAAACAGCACGAAGACAACTCGGAGGGCCACATCTGCTATTTGGAGAATACTTGCGGAGCTGAACAAACCTAAAAGTACACTATCGAAGATGAATTTAACATCGATGCAGGTAAGCATGTTTCAGCTACGTTTTTAAACTTGGAATTATTTTGAATGAATAATAAAGCAATTAATTATCCACCGAGGCAGAGGTGGATAACACCCTCCTCGATCTGCTTAATTCTTCATATCCTACGAAAGCCGAATTCATTAACTACTAATTATGATTTACTTTAAGCCGGCCTCCCAGTGTTGGCTTTTTTCAAAGATGAACTCCTCGAAGCAAGAAAATTGCTTAAAGTTTTCTTTCTACAGCCACATTTATAACTAAATATTCTTCGGAACGTTTTCTTTCTATTTGCGGTGAGAAAATATATCTGAAGGCCCTTTAAAGTTCTGTAAGCTTGTATCAAACCTGATACTAGGTCAGGTCATTGACTCAAATCTTACAAACGTGCATAAACTTGCTGCATAAACTCTGCTCGACCTCGTGAAATTAGATATAACAAAAACAAACATCAAATACAATAACTACTCAGGCTTACCGTTCGAGATTCAGTTCCTGAAAGCTATCAAGGAAGGCCACAGTTGCTTGAGACTTTTAAACCCTCTTACGCATTAAGCAAGGTGAAAAGCAAAAACGATGCCATCTGGACTCAGATTACGGAATTTTGACAAGCGACGCATTTCTCAACCAAAAACCCAATAAACAAACCAGCCTTGCATAACAGAAGACTCTTGATAGCAGCTGTATTTCATTTTGTACATCCAGTGGAAAAAGATAGTTAAAAACGTCACGAGCTGACACAAAAGCTCTGGCAGCTTCAGCTGTCAAAGTAAACAACTTTCAAGATGATGCATACATTTTCCGCATAAACTCACCTGTCAAATTTTGACCAATCACAGCATAAAAGTTGGACGTAGAGCGGGACCAACGCGTGACCATGGTAAGAAAAGGTCTTCCTCGCCTGTATTTTTTAAAAAACTGGCTGAATTTTTGCGTCCGAGGTCAGTTTGAAATCAAAATCTTAATAGTGCAGGGCCATAGCGACATAAACACAACATATTTCATATGAATCATTGGAAAAAATAAACTTGAGCCTACGATCATTTGAAACTGGTAATTTGTCAGCGGATGACTTCAAAAAAATTTGATCATAACACTGATGTGCAATTAGTTTTCTCTTGGGTTCCCAAGCTAGCGAGAGTAAACATTGGTTTGCCTGTGGTGGGGACGGACGGTCGCTCGCTCGGTCGGTGTACGGTCACGCGATTACCAAATTTTCTGGGATGCGTAGATTTACTTAGCTATGGGGCTACGCTTGCGCGCATTGCAAAGCGCAGCGCGTGGAGCTCCGCTATTAAAGAGTGGAATCCCGCTCTCTGGACAACCTCCTTAAAACAAACACCCACATATAAGAGTTTTTTATCGGTTAATACAGTGTTTAACCCTTGTACTGAAGCCCTTTAATACAGTTTCGGCCTCACTAAACAAGTTTCACTTCCTTGGCGTTTTTGTTGAAGTCACTTTTTCCTCTTTGTCTGCTTTAGTATTTACTTCAATACAAGATTTGTCCGTGACGTTTCATCGTTGAGCCCGATAAATATGGGCGACACCATGGTATGTCCCCTTGGCCGTCTGTATTAACCAGGTTCCCGGTGACTGTTTTTAAGTACGATCCGATATGTTTTAGTGACTACAAATGTAACTCTGTAAAGCTTCAACAAACTCGCTTCAGATTGATGAAATCTTATGTTCGCTAGTTCTTATCATGGTTTTGTTTTTTTTTTTTTCGGTAGTTCATTCGTATTTCTGATGACACTGATGCTGAGGATGTTCTGCGCCTTTTACAAGAGGAATGGAAGTTAGAATTACCCAAACTTGTCATCTCTGTTGCCGGTGGAGGAAAAAACTTTGTCATGCATCCAAAATTAAAGGATTTGTTTCGACAGGGATTGTTGAAGGTGCTTAATTGTGTAAAGTCAATCATTGATACACATAATCATTGATAGAAATGACATCATAAAATAGTCTTTAGATTCAGACTGCTATTCATGTCTGATGTTTACACTATAGCCAGGGTTCTATCTAGGGTATTTGGGGGGTAGAAGCTTCCCGGCAAAAAAGCCCAGCTTCCCCGCCAAAATATTGTCATCATTACAATATATAAGTAACTATATCTGAAAAATCATCCAGACGCGACGAGGTCAGTGCACACACAGTAACATTTCTCAAATAGTGTCTCAAAATGCACCAGATTGCATCTCAGCGCATATTCATTTCAAAACATTTCCGGGGAGCATGCACCCGGATCCCCCTAGGACGCTCGTTGCCTTCGGCCTCTCAGGACGCTTCCCCCAAAGGATAAATCCTAGATAGAACCCTGATAGCGGATTGTTAGTGTGAACACAGCCTTAACGATATCAGTCCAAAGAGTGCCTGGGAAACTTAATATTTTTATCATATAACCAGCTCCCAGTTGGTTTGATAGCTTAATTGGTTAGAGTGCTGCACCGGTAACGCATCCCGGGTTCCAATCCTGGCAAGCCTCAACTTTTCCACCGTTTCTTCTCGCAACTGCATAAGTTGCGTATTTTACTGTGATGATCTCCTCTGAATTAATTTAATATACTCGAACCTTCCCTAGCCTGTTCCAGGCTCTCCGTTAGTGGGGATGACGCGTAAGTAAAAGGCAAGCGAAATCGTGAGCGCGTGATCTGGGAAAAGGGGGCGGTGGCGAAAAAGAGGAATGGAGAGAGAGGAAGTGAGTCCCAACTTTCCTTCCGTTCTATTTTCGTATTCGCGCTTTCTCAATTTCTTGGACCCGACTACCTCGGAGCCTGGAACAGGCTAAACCTCCCCGAGCAACTATTCAAAATTAGAGAATTTCTTGGTCTCTCATGAAAAAGGCAGAGAATTTATTACAAACAATTTACTTTTCGAAGTTGTCACAGAAAGTTCTTCGTGTACTCTGGGTGGCGTAGTACATACAGTGGACAAAAAAACGCCGCAAAATTCACCAAGTGGTCGCTTACAAGAGGTGAAAAACAATGGAAAACTATAAGACCGTCAGGCCAAAAAGTGGTCGAGGTGGCTTATAGGAGGTGATCGTTTACGAGAGTTCTAACTATAGAGCTTTCACGCGGGGAAAACTTCGGTATTTTGAACAGATGGTCGCTTATGGGAGGTGGGCACTTACGTCGCGAGAGGTGGTCGCACATGGAGGTTCGACTGTAGCACAAAGAGGTTCTAGATGAAACTGATAAACATCATTATTAAAGGGGCTGTGTCACGGCAGTCCAGTTCATTTTGTTTAATTTTGCCAATTACTCGCCCTCAATCGCTATGGAATTTAAAGAAAGCAAAGAAATTACAGGTACATGACAAAATCAGAGATCCGAGACAAACAAATACGTCTCCTGAGCATTATTTGTGAAGTTGCAAGCAGCAGGGATCAACTTTGAAAAACTGTTAGGCTGAACAGTTTTCCAAAACCCTACTTTCAATCCGTTTCAATCTTCTTCAGTTTTGCCCATCCGTGGCATCCGTTGTTTCTGTTATGTTACTCTAACTGTCCTTTGAAGTTTTAAGCAGTTATTTTTATGTTTCTCTTAATTTAACGGGCGTTTTGTAATTTCCTAATTTGGCTGGATTTCGTGACACAGCTCCTTTAAAATCATGTGAACATCCCAAGCCTTAAGTCTTTTCTTAAATCTTTCATGTGCAGAGCCCGGATAGATTATGACGCTTTTCGAAACTTATCGACAGCAGCCCAATATACACGTGATTCACTCCATGACTACACAAGGTCCCTTTCCTTAGCACCTGAAAGGATCAGTTTGCCTTAATCGTCACAAGACACCATAAAAGGGTGAAAAAGTTCGTGACTTCGAACACATGTACCCAAAGTAAAGAAAAATAAGCGTAGAAAGGCTGCATCCATAATAACCTCTTAAACTGTTAACCTCTTCTCAAAATTTTTTGCACAGGCAGCCAAGACTACTGGTGCATGGATTATAACGGGGGGAACAAACACTGGCGTAATGAAACACGTAGGAGAAGCAGTAAAGGGACATACTGTAATGTCACGAGGGGCAATGCTCACAGATAAAACGCCTCAGGTGCACTTGATCGGAATCCCTCCATGGGGCATTGTGGAGCACAGGTCCGAGTTGACTGGAAAGGTAAGAAGCATTTTAAGAGACACTGAGTAGCGCACACGAGGAAGATATCATGTTCGCCTGTCTCTTGAACGTGGAACAACGACAAGAAATCTTTAAACAGGAAACACACTTTACAATAGTGAGGTTCTGAGAGGCCCTCTGAAAGGAAAAGAAAAAGAGTTAAATAAATAAATAAATAAATAATGGTAATAAAAGGAACAAGTGGGAAACTAAAAACATAAATTGAAGCTAGCTGGTTTAAACTAAAGTGCAAGCATGCATGACCGCATTCGAAAACTATTTCAAACGTCAACGCAACCTTTTCTTAGGAACGGTATGTCTTTAACGTACTGTTATGAGCAAAGCAAACGAGAGTCAGTTGGCAGCTATGTCAAAGCCAAGGGTTCCCAGAAGCAGCCAAACGGCAGCAAAAACAAACAAGGAGAGAAACGTTTCCCTACCAGAATTAAGACGACTGGCAATGAGAGGTACAAAGACTTTGGTACCCAACACAAACGAAACGAATCCCCGGCATACAACCGAAAATACGGTCACAAATGGCATCATTTTGAAGCGTGTGTATGGCCAAACACTTACAAGAAAGCCACGATAGCTCAGTTTCTCAAACTCTCATTTCGTATATAGAGTCCTTTGGTAATCGATTGTTTGCAACGCTCAGCTTCTTTTGTGAACACAATAATCTAAAAACTATGCTTCAATGTCAGCTAGACACAGCTGCGACCTGTCATGTACTCAATTATAGAGACTTGTCGATTATCAAGCAAGAAGGCAACCCTCCCATGGAAAGAGGCAAAACCTAGCTTAAGTTATTTCACGGATGCCTGAAGCCTCTTGACGAGGTCCTTCTGCAAGTCTTTTCCCAAGTGTCAAGTCTCTAGCGAAACAAATAAGACTTTACTGTCTGCAGAAACCTTTCAAAAATTGAAACTTCTCAAGTTACCATCTCAGGCTGAAGTTCTTGTCTTGTATGACAAAACAGCTCCCTTGACAGTTCAAAGCATACGGCTGAAAGATTATTGGCGATTTCTTCAAAGGTCTTGAACGTATTGGTTCAGGTTCAGCTCTGTACTTGATCTCTCAACAGTTCCAGCACGGCACACCTCTAGACGTAGCCCTAAAGAGTAAATGAAAGCAAAGCTCATAGATCTAGAAAGAAACCTAAAGGTACAGAATGGATCAGCAATGTGATAGTGCTAACCAAGCCCGGTAAAATCCGAATATGCTTAGACCCTCAAGAACTGAACAAGGTAATTCAGCGTCCTAAATTCCTAATTCCTGCACTTGAGGAACTGTTACCTATTGTAAGCTGTCCAAAGACAGGATCTCCAGAACGCAAAACTAGAAAGATGGCTTTTACCAAGTTAGTCTTTACTAAGCCATCAGCAAATTAACAAAGTTTTGCATGCCATTTTTCGCTATCGCTACCTCCGCATGCCCTTTGGAAGCTTTGCTTCAGAGTAATGTAGAAAGTAACCTACAAGAGAAAAGTTTAGAGACAACATCATAGTTATGGGATTTGGCGAAAGGGAAGAGCAGGCAGTCCTAAAACCAGATCCTGATAACGTGAAAGTTGTAGAGGAAATGCCCCAGCCAAAGTGCCAGCAGGAAGCTCTAACTCTCCTTGGTTTCATCAATTAACTCTCATGGTTTCCCAGACTTGCGTAAGTATAGCACAGCCTCTAAGACTTAACGACTAAAGACAACAAGTTCACATGGTCTTAATAGCATAAAGTAGCTTTTCAGAAAATTAAGAAGCTTGTGGTCAACCACCCCATACTCAAGTACTAATTGCAATGAAGATGTCATCTTCCAGTGCAATGCCAGTGAAAGAGGATTAGGCGCAGCTCTTCCATAGACCGGTCAGCCGGTAGCGTTTGCTTCAAAGAATTACACATCAACATAGGGAAGATACGCTTAAGGAAAAAGAATGCCTTGCAATCGAGTTGGCAATTGCAGAGTTGTTGTTAAACCTATTGCGTTTTGACGTTCTCGTTGCCGTGGCAGCCGCCACATCTTAACTCCCAAATAAAAGTGGATAGCGTCCTCAAAACAGACCCACAATGCAATTCGGGAGAAAACCAACCATAAAGGCCCAAGTCCCCACCTCAAAATAACCAATCAAAGGCTCTTGCCTCGAAACTATCCACATAGTTGACAAGAATAGTGCATACCACTATCCGTAGGCGACCACTTTGCAAATAACCTCATTCTTCGCAGTCAAATACCGTTTAAGGTAATTCCCTTGTTTGGCACTGCGCACACTCTACTGCGCATAATATTGCGACTTCCAACATGGCGGCGGTTCTTCCCGCTAGCCCAAAAAGAACAAATAGGGACCGCATTTGCAGAGCTTAAGGTTTTATTCACAATAATAATGTTGCAGATCGGCTGACAGCTTCCTGGTCTGCTATCGAAAAACAAGAAAATGAAAAAAATGTGCGTGATCCCGAAGTCTGCAGTGGCTTTCAGCCGTCGAGTTGTGGAATTAAAATATAGATATCCTGGTTGAGGCTTTGGATGGGGGCTGTAAAGCCTGTGGGGCAGCTATACGGCTCTCCAACTGCATTAACGAGACAGTGTCTGGCCTAGGATCGCTACTGTACATATGTGGTTCAAACTCCGAGAGTGGAGAGACGAATATATTTGTGGAACAAATAAGACCCACCGGTAACACCGGAACCACGCGTCTTTGATGAAAACTGACGAAGTTTGCTGTTGAATTCACATTTTACTGTATATAGAAACCAAACAAGAGAACATATGAAGACTAGGAATCAATTGTCTTTTCTTCAGGATTATTGCGTAAAAGAAAAAACAAACGGACTCTAGCTCACTGCAACACAGAACGCCAACGCTACAAAATAGTCCAAAATAAAGGTTCATAGCTCCAAAATCTCATCAAACCTTGATTTACCTCATTCCTTGGTATATGTTGTACTCTTTCTGTGCTGGCGATATCGAGCCCATAAAAAGAATCGAAAACAAGCTTGATCTCGACTGCATACTTCGAACACGATGGGCGCTATTTTGTATCTCCTGCCAGTCCCCACCACACAAATTCTATATCCTGACTGCGATGTCAAAACCATGTCCACCTTTCACGAAAGTTTGTGAGGAAACAAGCAACCGGTAATAATACCCCAGTTTAAGAGTCTGCTGACGCGTAAATAAGCACTGTAACTCCATATTTTTATTGCATTTTTTTACTGTTCATGTCATGAATGTTGATTATTCCAAGTTTCAAAAAAAGGTTGATGGTAGAACAATTTCAAGGGAATTACCTTAAAAACTTTCCAATCCCCAAATTTCATAAGCAAGCGGTTTCCCTGTTTCTGGAGGGAATTCTGTTTTTCACTTAGGTATACAAAATTGTAATTGTAATTATAGTACAAATTAGCGTGGTGTTGTTTATCAAAATTAGTGAACACCTACAAGAACAAAACTCGCAGATTCAAGCCAATAATAAATAAGCAACTAGTATGTTATGCCCGATTTATATGTTTCTCTTAAGAGCGGCTCCGCGTAAATATCAACTAGACGTGGAAATAGTCAAAAAATGACCTGGCCTCAAACTTAGCCAGAATAAAGCTCAATGGGCCCTAGTTACAAAATCCTTGGTTTAAGTACGATCGAGTGAATAATATTTTTTTAACGAATTTTTTTCTTGCCGAGGCCTAAAATGGGCAAAAATCATGCGAAATTAGAGTCATATTTAGTAAC
>CALNXK010000001.1:3372500-3410000 GCA_942486035.1 Porites lobata | reverse complement strand
CTTTCATGCTGTGTGCTAAAACATTTATGAAATAAAACAAGCTTTGCAATGTACCTTTTGCAACTAGTTAAAGAAAACAATAAGGGACTGTGCAATAATTATCAGGAGGGGGGGCCCTAAACCAGAGGGGGGGGGGGGGGCATTACATAAAATTGCTGCCAAGATAGGGGGGGCTCAAAGTAAAATCACTCATTTGACGAAGAGGGGGGGGCCTTAAGTTTTATTCGAAATGTAATAAATAAAATTAAACGCAATAAAAGATTCTCAATACAGGCATCATGATAGACTGTAACAAATATCAACACGAACAGCTGTTAAACGATTATTGAAAATATTCCATCAAAATGAAAAGCAAATTCACAACTGATCAATTTTAACCCGTCCTCTAAGTTTTGAGTTTACCAGTGTGGTGGGAGGGGGGCGACGTTATTTTTAACATAACAGAGGGGGTTAGAACTAATTTTTTTGTTTTGGAGGGGGGTACTGTCTAAGTTTTTGCTAGATAACTCTGGTTTTAGGCCCCCCCTCCTGATAATTATTGCACAGTCCCTAACTTTTTCCCCTGTTTTAGCTCGAGGAGCGCTGTGCACTTCTTTTATTTTATCTGCTGTTTATAATGATTGTGTTTCAAGTTCAGAACGTGCATCTATAGCTAGCAATTGGTGTGTTCGAATTTATACCGAATGCTGTAGAAAGGATATCAAAGGGCACCAAAGCAGTGGCGGATCCAGGGGGAGGGTCCGGGGGGTCCGGACCCCCCATCAGACCCGATACTTGTTTGAGACTAAAATCCTTACAACGATAGGATTGCATGTCACTGTTTAACTGGCTGGATTTTTTAATGAAACGCGTGTTGTAATCTTCCACTAAACTAGATTCCAGGGATATTAAAAAATGTGATTGTAACTGGGTACCCTCCAATGATCTTTTCGCCTCTGCTCGCATAGCAGTATTTCCCGCGCCAATGGCGACTGGCTTTCACAGATTGAGAAACACGTAGTCGTCTCTGCCTTCTCAGTGACTAGTGGGATGGGGTGTTGGGGAAAAGTAATTTGCCACAAAAAAGTTCAACAGTCCCTTCTGAACCAAAATTTGGACCTCCCCCCCTCCCCCCCAATGAAAAATTCCTGGATCTCCCCCTGCAAAGATGTTACTCTGAGTTCGGAGCCAATCAAGGCTTATGCTGGCGCGTGCAAGTAAATCAATTTTTTTCGAGTTAAGAGGCTCACTTGTAGGACGAAAAACAGAATAATTTTATTTATGTAATATCAAAATTGTGCCTGATCATGTGTATCCTAGAGGAACAAGAGACATATTTGTTGCGAGCCTTTCTAATCATTCGGTTTCCTGTGGTTCGGTGGTTCCTTGCGTTGAAACATCCCGACTAAAAGCCAACAACAGGGAATGAGCTCTTCGTAAGCCAATGAACTAGTGGCCACATTCGGATCTCAAAAAAAGATTTGGACAAGTTGAAAGGACAAAATCGAAGGAACTGATCGGCGAAAAGAAAAGCCAGTACAAACAAACGAAAACACATGATATCATTTTTCCGATATTAGTCGGTTTGGAACACAAACCTTTGTCGGGGGCTGATACTGTGGGGTCGTTACCAAAATTGAATTTAAAACTAAAGTACGTAATTGTAAACATAATCGCTGATTACAAAGGTAGTCTAATAAACCTGAACTGACGCAAGTAAGGAACCAAAAATAACGACCTGCTGGCCCTGGTTGATCAAACGACCGATCATTTTTCCAACGGATACCGTGTGGAACGAAATTTTTGCTGTAGTTTATTTTTGCGGCTTGGCGGTTTTTTGTGTTTTGTGGGAACTAATTTTTGCGATTAGGACAGACTGGTTTTTCTTGCTGGGGATCAATTTTTGCGATTTCAGAAAGCACCCAGTACCCAGCATTGATAATATTGTCTTTTTTATTGAGTACGTACAATAGAAATACATATTTTCAAACAATACCAAGTGTGCGTCAGTATTTTTCTGAAAAAAAGAGACCAGTTGTGATTGAACAGACACGATTTCTTGGTACTGTACTCTTGTGTAGTGAATGTAAGTTAGAGCATACAGTATTTCCTCTGGAGTAAGTTTTTGCGGGAAAAATTTGTGCGGTAATTTTTATTTGCGGGAACTTATTTTTGCAAAGTACTGACAGTCATAAAATCCTATCAATAAAATTCAGCCGTGAGTGAAATAGTGAATGAAAATGACAAGAAGAGCCAACTGAGAGCCATTGCTAGATTCTATGGTATTTTTTCTCGTTCCTTTTTTTTCTAGTTGTGTTTGGTCACATGAACCGTGATGTCAGCTTTTTAAGTTAAGATAACCATGTTTAGGCTGTTGTGGACATGTCTCATATTATCTCAGTCGTGACAGATGAAACCTTTATTACACTTGGGTCCAGTTATTACATTTGTGCCTTGCACAAGTTCCACTGACAAGAAATCCGGATCCATGGAGTGAATTTGGCCTAAGAGGCAACCAAACATTTAGCCTCCTTGATGGCATTTTCAGGGGAGTCATATTTTCCCATTTATACCAGTCTGCAAATAAAGCGAAGGTCAAATGAGAAAATTGAGGCTAACATTGTTGAGGTCAAAGATGAAAAAAAGATTCCCACTTTTCGTTTGTGGGAATGCTCATCAAGTCCAAGATTATATCGGCGGAAGAGGCACCTTTGCCCTCAAGCGAGGGCAAAAATGAAACAGTCCAAAGCTAGTTTTATTTCATAAATTTTTTAGGGCACAGCGTGGAAGAATTTCTTCCCTCCTTCCCAAATGCGCGGGGCAGAATTACGTGACGTGACATGCTTTGCATAACTCCACTGAAAGCTGGTTTGCCTGTGGCAGTTCGACACTTGTTTTCGTTCATTGCCGTGGCGGCAAGTGAAATTGTTACATTTATAAGTTCAAATTCTTCATTCATTTCCTTCTGGAGGTCTTTCCGAGGAATGGTCTGAGAAGTTCTATGGGCTCGTAAACTAACACAGTCTCAGGTGGGTATCGTTGGATTAAAAATTGACGCCTACCGTAATTCGCGTTTGGTTGTGCTTCGGTTAGAGGTCACGTTTCTTCGCCCGTTTTTAGTGTAATATTTACATTTGCTTGGCTTTGTCAGCGCTCGTGATATCATTAACCCAAAAATTTTATTTCGCCAATTTGAAGAAAAAAGAATGCTCTTTCAGACTAAACAAACTTTGGTGTTGAAAGCCATGTACCAATTCGCTTTTTTAGCTCGTGAAAAAGAGCTAAATTTTGACGGTTGATTAAGCGATTTTGAGTCAACAACTTTGAAAATTTCTTTAAAAATCTCTTATTGACCAAATCGAGAACTAATCAGTCAAAATTATAGAGGAAAGATAGTAAAAATACGAAGTGTCATTATATTTTAGTAGCCAACTTTATTTTAAAATTTACGAGTTACTGAATATGACTCTAATTGCGCATGATTTTACCCATTTTAGGCCTCGGGAAGAAAAAAATTCGTTAAAAAAATGTTATTCACTCGATCGTACTTAAACCAACGATTTTGTAACTAGGGCCCATAGGGCTTTATTCTGGCTAAGTTTGAGGCCAGGTCATCTTTTGACTATTTCCTCGTCTAGTTGATATTTACGCGGAGCCGCTGTTAAGAGAGCTTGATACATTTCCCTCAACTCAAGTAGTTCAAAAAGAGTGGCTGCTCAGCTTATAAAGCAGTAGATAATAAACTCCTAATGACTTGTCCGAGAGAAGCAGTAAATTTTGTCTCCCCAGTATCCCCCTCGGGAAACATTGAGATTCGAGGGAAACAAAATTAACTGTTTCCCGAGGGACAAGTTTTTAAGAGATTTGTTATACAGCAGGAAATCCTCGCTGTAACAGCGATCGACAATCACAGGTAACAGTGCACTGTTACCCACTGACGTCATAGATTTTGGCGGGTAACAGTTTCATTTTTAGATGTCATGTGACCTCGAAGTAACCAATGAGAGCGCGCGCTATTGGGAAAAAAAATGCCAGCTATATATCATTATAATTAGTGGATTCATTTCGTTTGTGGCGTGTTTTCTTGCTTTTTCTGGCAAATGACCATCTCGCGTCAGCGAACACTTTCTCCTGAACCAAAGGTGGTGGGTCAACAGAGAGTTGACAGTACACTCATTATCTTTTTAAACACAGGATCTAGTTACATATCACATGACGTCAAGCTTAGAGAACCAGGGATGGTGTATCGACAACAATCATTCACACTTCTTGCTTGTGGACGATGGCACTGAAGGAGAATACGGAGGAGAGATCAAATTCCGTGCAAGGCTTCAAAACTGCTTGGCAAATAAAGAGATTTCCAAAAGTAATTATCTAAAAGGTTCAGTTTTTTCTAATAGTCTTTAACGTAATCGAAGTGCAACGTCACCCCGAAACAGTCGTTTGGATAGGTTTTTTATAATGCCTGGTGGTCGTTTTCCTTTAAATCAATATAGCGCTCTCTCACAAGCCCATGAAAGCAATTGGGGGCTTTAACCGCGTAGATGAATTTGAGATTCATTTTGGGGTTATATATTGTTTCTAACTTTCGCCCCCTCAATGAGAACGAGGCTCAATCCCTCCGGCAAAAGTCTGTCAAGAATTGGTGTATGCTGCAAAGGCCCACGTCACTTGTTGTCAGCTGCCGAGATGGATTGCTTACCGTCATATTACAGGGATTGTGAATACACTGTTGTAAACGTCTGCATTGCTGATTGATAACTAAGAAGATGGAGCTGTATTTGGATGAGCTACCCCACTGATAGGCGACTTTTGCAGAAGGAAAGGGGAAAGGCCTGAAGTTAGCGTCTACTATTACTACCATTACCACTTTCTTTTTTTTTATTTTCTCTTTTTTAGAAGAATAACTACGTCCCTTCTCTTTTTAAAACTGCAGGATACAACTATTTAGATGAAAATTCTCAGAACGGCAGGCCAAATGGTATTCCTGTGGTACTGCTTGTCCTTGAGGGAGGTCCAAACACTATTCGAACAGTGTTAGAGTCAGTGACAAGCACTCCTGCAGTGCCTGTCGTCATTGCGGATGGTAGCGGTAGAGCTGCTGATATTTTAGCTTATGCTTACTCGCTGTATATTGAACATCAAGGGTTCGTATTCGTTCTCATAATATTTTTCTTTTTATGTCCAGAAGGTATGGCAGTTGCGTTAACTGGTCACTGTTGGACTGTACATTTACTCAAACCAGATTTTTGTGTTATCAAAATTTCTCTTAAGCTTGGATATACCTTGAAATCATTTCACTAAAGATTTGGTGGCAATCATGTTTTTAGAATCTTAACACTATGGGTTTCTTTGAGGGAGGAATCATCTAAAAGCTCTTGCAAAAATTAAAGGCAAAACACATTTTAACACTTTACACGGTTTTTGCTATGTTGACAGGTTTGATATGAAGCACTTTCGTCAGGTTGCAGAGCACGAAATACTTGAATTGAGAATTAAAAAAGCCTTCCCTGGTTGCTCTGAAAACGAATGGTCTAAGTGTTACTCCAATGTACTTGAATGTGTGAAGAAAAGTCAGTATGTAAGTTGAGAAAACGAGTAATTTTAGGTTTTTCTTTGGCCTTTTTTGTGCATCTCATATAAATGTAATAATTTGTGCTGGGTATTTCAGCCCAGATTCGTGTTACAGTTATTAAGCAGAATTTTGTCGGTTCCACTTGTTTAATTAGCTCTTCAACGTCCTTCCTACAGATCACAACATGCCATATGGACGACGTTGGTATGGACATCGACAAGTTGATTTTGAAAGCTATTTTGAAAGGTTTGAAAGCACTTTTTTAAGCAGTTATTTACAATGTATGGTAGTAGGCAGGATAATCCATTTTCAAAGATACGGTAATACCAATGGCATTAAATGCTGTTGTCTATAATTATCTTAGATGCAATGTATTCTGATGAAGTGTAGACTGATGTGTTGTTATTTAAATACACAGCAAAGGAGAACAAGTTATAAAATCCGCAGCGCCGCTTTTCGCCAGCGAAAAATCGTTACTTTTGTAAATTTCGTAGCAGAGTTCAATTCTGGACATAAGTGAGAAGTTTGCCCTATCATTTTCGTTGTGGTCATTAGCTAGATAAGGCAATAAAAGAACCCCTGAAAAAATTAATTCGCTGTCCTACAGTTATTACAGAGGCTATAATGCGTACGTTTGCATTCGCAGCGAAAAGTACTTCGCCTTCATACCAGCTTGATTTGGCCTTGACGTGGAACCGAGCTGATATTGCTAGAACTGAGATCTTTACTAAAGACCGAAAGTGGAAGGTACGGGTGTAATCGTGCAAGTTGACAGTTGTTGCATTACATTTTTGTACTTGACCAGGTGAGCGCTTAGTAATTGTACTTGATAGGGAACCGAAAAGCACAGTGGGAGGCTTAGATACAAATGTAAGCTCGGTATGAAAATTCTTGTCTAATTAAAGTTTATTTTGTAGTTGACAAGGACCGAAGGAATTTAGCATTAGACTTGTATCCTTGAAAATGAAAACACGAAATGCAAGTTAATCTTTCAGCTAAAATAGAGTACTTTTTGCCCAAAATTTCGGTCATTCAGAACTGAAGTTTAATCAGAGCTGCGAAATGCTGATGAAGGTTAGTTTTGTCACGAGTCCAATCTGAGTATCGAGAAGTAAAATTAATCCCTCTTTAGCTGATCCCCAGGAAGAAACGAAACATTTCTCTTTGTGGTGACAGTAACTTTCAAGCAGAGTAAATAAAGAAAAGTTACAAACACCTGTTCAAATGTAAGAAAATAGCGGAAAAATGTTAATAGACTTCAATAACCGTCTTTCAGGATAAGCTCTACAGTCCAAATTAAACCAAAGAATGGTGGCCGCTAGCGCTCTTCCTATAGATAAGAACCACGCCGCTTTCAGAGCAACAGTCTACGGTTTTCCTTGTCAAGGGGCACAGAGTGCTGGTTTGCGGTAAACCTGTAGTGACGCGAAGAGCAATTCAAAGCTCTTGGCATTTATGCACCTACGTTGTAAAACAAATTGCGTAACTTTCGGTCTGTAAATAAATAGGCAAGGGATTTAAAATGACCTAGAACAATTACAAATTGGCAATATACGTTCTTCCGCGTACGATTTAGGTAAGGTCTTGTTTTGGCAATGTCAATCGTAAAGATGGGCTCTTACCACTCGTTTTATCAGTGAACTGATATCCATACCACTTTTTAGAGAGAATTCTTCTTTAACTTTGTTTTCGTCGAAAGGTGTCTGAAGTCCCTCTGGAATTTGCGCTAGATTAATTACATCTGGAACATCACAATGGCAGCGGTTCAGTCATGTGGAACCCTATATTAACAAAGATCATTTTTCAACAAACCGTTCAATTCAAAGAAACGAGGGTTCTGGAGCCAATCTTTTATTTTTGAAAGAATTTTGCTGACTAAATCATCAGCATCTTTTTTTTTTTTTTTTTTTTTTTTTTTTTTTTTGGGGGGGGGGGGGGTTAAATAATCATAAGGCAAAAAGATGTTTTTCATTGTTACTATTTGAGGTTTGAACCGCAACCTGCGACCTCGGCTCGGGATGCCGTCCCTTAGCTTATCCACTTACGACAGTTAAGTTAACAGGGCGACTGGGAAAAATTTAGCGCAGTGATATAGTTCCTCCTATGTTGATAGCTCAACCGAAAAAAAAATTTCCCAAATGCAAAGTACTCTCCATGACGTCTCCAATAGTAGGCTGTTATTTATCTGGCACTCGACAAGTTTGTTTTGACTAATGTTTGCTCCGATAGCCGGACAAACTGTTCATGGTAAAGATCCATCTTCAGACTAGTTTACTAAAATGGCAAACCAGCCTTTCAGCATGTGAAACGCAAATGACGTCAAGTTTTGATGGAACATTAAGTTCAACTTAAATCATAGCGATCTCTTAGTTAAATGAAGCATTGTAGTTTATCTTGATCATTTGTTTTATGCTGGCTTATCCAACAGATGGACACCTTGGAAGATAAGATGAAGGACGCTTTAATCAACAATCGCGTGGAATTTGTAGATCTTCTTTTAGAAATAGGTGTCAGTATTAGGAAGTTCCTGACTACAGATCGGTTAAATAACCTTTTCGAGGAAGTGACCGTAAGTACAACACATGACGACGTAAGACCAACTTAGATATTCGTACATCATACAAGACTAGACTGTATAGCAATCAGTTTATTTCTCTTCATTAATTATAAATCATTGCTGTTCAGGGACGAAGCGCGAGACCATAGCGCCCAAATATAAAATGGCATATCGCTTTCCCGTTTTCACGTTACTATTGGCCAGTGCTTATGTCAGTCGTACAGGGATGGGTTGGTGGTTGCCACGAATGGAAGTGCAGTCAAGAAAACTTGGGGAAAGAAGCGTTTGAATCAGCTTTCGGAAACGCTCTAACACAACACTTCAATACAGCCGTAATATTAATTGGTCATGAAGGAGAGTACTCAGTCCGTTCTTGACAACCCTTCAAGTGGCTGTGCAGCCGTCTCGTGAAGACATATTGAAACTGATATTATACACCTCCACCAATGACTTAATTAGAAAAAATGCTCCTAAGAGCCTTGGACTCATAAACCTAGTAGTCTAAACGGAAGTCCACGTAATGAAGTAGATGCTACTTTTTCCTTAGAGGCGTGATCAACGGCCACATGCCAGGAACCAGAGGCTAGATCTATTGTAGAAAATCATATCGAGTCGCTAAAAATCTCCTTAACAACCACTAACGTCCTTCCGACTAAAATACCTACCTTTCCATTTGCTTTAACATTTGAAACCTGACTCAATTTTCCGACAAACATAAGTTAACCAAATACGTAAGAAATTACTAAATTTTATTTAAATGCAGTAGTGGAGTAATTGAGCTCTTCTAATAGTTAATCTCTAATAATTCCAAATAGTTTAGCGTTTCGTTCCAAAGCAGATACACAGCCTCAGTAAAAATTAAACCCTCTATTATTTTAAACATTGAATTCCCTGAACATTCCAATCGTCTTTCTGTGTTTTCGCTCTAGAGGGAGGGATTACCATCGAGGGTCGTTCTTGAAGAACTCATTGGAAAAGACAAGGTAACAGACAAGGGAACAGACTTAGTGTTTCAACATAGACCCTAAGATTAACTGTGACATTAATTAATGTAATAAACTGTCACTTGTATAAGACTGGAATGCTATTCGTTGCAGATTAACAAAGGCTTCAAATTTTCAGATGTAATAGAAGCCTTATGGCCACATTTATGGGGTACTAACCAGGGACAAGACAATTTTGAGGTGGGAACTCTGCTATGATAATGTTCAATGGACAATAAAATTCAATTCTCTAATCTTAGTGCGAATCAAGTATACGTAAGCTCTGCAATTACATAAACTGTGCAATAAAGTTACAAAGAGGAAACAACCAATTCCAGTCAAAGTTACGAGCCTTCATGTAAACTTGAGGTCATTATAAGTTTTTTTTTCCCGTCTTTCGGCCATTAGGGAGCTTAAACTAAGACGACGGCGACGTTTACGAGAACGTCAAAAAAACCAGTAGATTTAACCACAACTTTGCATCACGCTTTTTGATAATTTTTTTGCCGTCACTGCACAACTAAGACGTGAAAGTGCCCACTTCCACGTTTTTAGGACGGCGAAACTGCACAACATAACAACTTTCTTTTCCGTTTCCTGAATTTCGATGCGGGCTTTAGAATGCAACTTAAGAAAAAGTTACTACTATTTGACGAAGTGAGCGAGCTGGAATAAGCGCGATAAATTTTGAAGTAGCGCGAATGCACTCTTAAAGTGACGTTTTCGTAGCCATCGTCATCATTGTTGCCTAAGCTTCTAATTTTTTGAGCGGGCGCAGGAATTTGAAGGGGAGTAAAATTTCGTCACGTCGTTTACAAAGTTTGATTGGTCAGTTAGCTTTTCTTCTCGTTCCAAATATAGTACTTGCGAACTATGAATATTCACGAGCACATATTAGAGAGTTACATGTTTCAAGCCCTTATGAGTTTCTAGTTTTTCTTAGCTATCTAGAGCCGCACAGATCCCCATCCTCTGTGAAACGAAACTTAGAACACTACCCCCGACCTGGAGTAGGTGTTTTACTAACTCCCGAGAGAAAAGCCCGTAACCACCTCTCCCATAACCATCCCGTTACAACTAACTGCCCATGGGTCTCCAAGATGTCGAAGTACTTGTGAAACTGTGCACGGAAAATCCCTCTCCTCTTCTTTCATAGAGACGAAACACTACCCTCAAGAGTACAACAAGAAATAATTTCAATATTTCCCGACAAAGCCAACAAGGGAAAATCATTGTATGTTCTATTTACCGTATACTCAGTCTAAAGGGTTTCAATGTTTTGCCATTTTTCAAATCATTGATATGTACGGTTCAGTTTATTACAAAGTTCAAATAAACCTTGTTTAATTTTCGAGTGTTCTAAGTTCTGTGGTGGAGAAGAAGGTAATTAATTCGCCTCTTTTTAGAGAAAATGGATTTCGTTTTCACTTCAATTATTTTTTTCCCAAGACAATAGGAAGGTGCATAGCAGACGACCCTTACGAGGCATTGCTTCTGTGGTCCGTACTCAGCAACATGCAGAAAATGGCACTTTTCATGTGGGAGCGAGGGGAAAAGAATCTGGCGCGTGCTCTCATAGCAGGAAAGGTGTACAAGCTGATGGCGAGGTTGACACACCGCGATGACGCAAAGGCGGATGTCACTGACGAGCTCACAGCGAATTTCGAGTAAGTGTTGCGAATATAACCTCGACATTTAGAGTCCGCTGATAACTGGTTTTACTATATGGCTGAATCCTCCGCGGGAAAAATGAAGTGAATCCTGCGTTCCGATTAGCTACCCGAGCGGGGGTCATCTATAACAATAATAATTATAATACGAAGAAAAAATTTTATTGACAACAATGCTTACTATTAAAATCCTACTTACAAGTAATTCGCTTAAAAAAGAAAAAACTATTCATTCAAAACACTATTTACAATTCCTGTCGATTTAAAAAGCACTTAATTTAGCTTAGAAAGAGTTAATTTAACTAACAAAAATTATTCGAGTTAAAAACATTTCATTTCAATTAAATAAAAACTGTCAGCCTTTAAAATTCAAGAGTTTCTTTCATTAATAATAATAATATTTTCTTTCTTTAATAATGATAATAATAATAATAATAATAATAACAACAATAATAATAACAATAATAATTGAGGCAGGCTCTAATGTTTTCGACCTGTAAATCTGTGTCAACAAGGTCTAGCTGTCGCCTTCTGAATCTTGAACCTCTCAAGCATAGTATCGCAGAGCGTACTATGGCGAAAGAGACTTTAGTTCTTATCTAGGAAATTACGGTTTAGTAACTTTCTCCCTAATTATCTGCGATCAGCTCCGCAAGTCTGTTGTGGTACCTAACACACTCATCCGCCATTCCACCTGTGGTCGTGAAAACTAGGCGAGTGAACGTTCCCTGATCGATCTCCATTACTTTTTCCGCATACTGCCTCCTTTTCTCGTTCTCATGCTTCTTGTACATTTGCTTAGGAGTCAAGTCTCTGTAAGAGTCTACACTAAGGTGACACACCCGAACATCGAAGAAGGCAGATCTCTGTCTCTCCCAAAAGCCTCGAGCATGAATTTCCAAACGGGCATCAGGGGCTTTGTTAGCGCCATGATTTAATGTCTCCTCAGTGACCTCCTGAAGGACCGGCTCTACTTCCACATCATTACAGACGATCTTTAGCATCTCTGCTTCCAAGTCGCGCAGTTCGTTATGGCGCTGGATAACGGACCCGCCGCGCTGACACACCATTGCATGATCCACGCTACATTGAACACCGCATGCTCAGGTCATGGGCGTGTCCGTTATTTCCCAGCCGTAACTTATTATGATAATAATAATAATAATAATAATAATATTTACCCTCGGCATTATTTATAGAACTTATGCTAGTGGGGTCGAGCAGATGACTGAAACAAATAAATAATTCAAATTGAACTTAACAGGGCTAAGAATCCCTGGCCGGAGGCAAACCAGCTGGCTATTTGCTAGCGTGGCCGAGGATTTGAACTCGGAACTACCGTGAACAAATCCAGCTGGCGGTCAGGGCGGGACTTGGACTCAGGACCTCTGAATTACAAGTCCAGCGCTCTAACCGTTCAGCCACTCTGTAATATAATGTACATGTCTTAGATGCTGTAAAGATGCTTTATAACAAGGAGTCCAGAGTAATAGATAACCGACGTTTAATCTACATGCTTACTACACCGATCTGACAACCTCCTGCTCACACATCCGTGAATCCTAGTCTACAGAATACAATCCCATATACGGTAGCAACACTATATAGATATGGTAACGACACTACATCCCTCTCCTCTCTGGAGAGAATTCCGCACACCGAGGCTAAACAACTATGAATCAAACGAAGAATATAACATGCCCGAAAGTAAACATAACTGAATACGGAATAGAGTAACGGAAAGTGTCCGGGTCCATAAAAGTCCTAAAACCCTTATAGAAGAGTTCTCATGTAAAGGAGTATCAGTCAAGAACATAGTCAGCAAACGTGCTCGTGCACGCTGGGGTAGCGTCTCGCAGGCGCAACATTGAGCTGCGACGGAGGACCATCACCGTGGGAGTCCCCTTGCCCTTCACGGGAGGTCTTGAAGTCGAGCACGCTCTTAAAGAACGAAGAGTTTCTCGTAACAGGGACGCCTTCAGCATTTTCTGCAGTGACCATAGACCCTTTGCTCTTGATGACAGTCCGCGGTATCGGGTTATACCGTGTGTCACCTTTCTTCTTTGTCTCGTCTCTCTTGACCAGTACAATGTCGCCTTCTTTGATGGCCGACGGCTTAAAGTACTGCTTGTTGTCCGCGTGCTCCTTCATTTTAGCCTTCGCTGCTTGGTCACGCTGCCTGATAGCAGTGTCTGAGTAGGGTGTCGTCACCTCAGGTAGCTTTGTCTTCATTGGCCTGCCAAACAGTGCTATCGTCGGGGCAACTCTTGTAGTGCTGTGCGGCGTAGCGCGGTACTTCCTCAGCATTTTGTTTAACTCTTGCTTGTAGTTCCTGTGCTCCGACTTTGCTGTCTTAATGACCTTTTTACGGTGCGCACAAATCTTTCACTTCTCCGTTTGCCGGTGCCCACTTTGGAGTCACTTTTCGATGCTTGAAGCCAAGGTCATCTGCAAATGCTGTAAACTCCTTGCTGTTGAACGGGGACCCATTATCAGATTTCACTACATCAGGGACTCCAAACTCTGAGAACACTTTGTCGAGCTTTGGTATGACCGTTGTCGCGGCGGTTGATTTCACAGTTTCCACCACTGGGTACCTGGAGTAGTCGTCAGTAATCAGAAGGAGATACTCTTTGTTTGGGATCTTAGTAAAGTCAATACTAATTTCTTTCCAAGGCGCTGCTGGGAGTGGCGACATCTGCAAGGGTTCTCTCTTGCACTCGGGAGTAGCAATCAGGCAGGCTTCGCATGACTTCACCTTGCTTTCAACCCGCTTATCAATGTGCGGGAACCAAACTTTCTCTCATAACAGTGATTTAGTCTTCACGAGCCCTTGGTGGCCTTCGTGTGCGACGTTGACCACGTGGTCTTGTAGACTCTTCCGGACGACTATGCGGGTTCCACGTAGAATAAGGTTGCCAGACGCCCTTACGGTAAGTCATCCTTCACCCTCTCGAGAAGGCGAAACTCAACGGCATTGACGCAGGGACGTCTGATTTCATGGTGCCAACTGCCTTTCACAATAGCTTCTGCTACAGCTTGCAAAGTTGCATCATCCTGAGTGGCTGTCTCTATTTCTTGTGTCTTCAAGGCTTTGGGAGTAGAGGAGGTTGCGAGGTAGCTGACGTACTCCTCTGCGACTTTCTGTTGCCGGCTCGTTTCAGCCCCATGCTTGGCTTGGTAACGCAAGAGATAGTCTGCGGGATTAACTTCTCCTCTTCGATACTTGACTGTGATCTGGTACGGCTGAAGTCGTAGAGCCCATCTCCCGATTCTTGCAGGCGACTTGGAACTCGGATTGCCATAGATAGCCGCTAGGGGCTTGTGATCAGTGTAGACTGTGACCGGTTTCCCGTAAATGTACAGGTGTAAATGTTTACAAGCCCAAACTACAACGAGGGCTTCGCGCTCTGTTTGGCTGTACCGCAGTTCGGTTGCTGTAAGAGAGTGACTTGCGTAGGTGATAACATGACTGTCCCCAGTTTTCGGGTCCACTTGAGAGAGGATGGCTTATTATTATTAATTTTATCTGATAGTTCTTAAGTTTGCCTAGCCCATGAAACAGGTCGTCATATTCTGCAAATACACCCGAAGGTGTTCCTGCTTCCAGTTTCGACGGTAGGAGTTTGACTTGCTAAACTGTCTGAAGCAGACTAAGATCTTGTGAAGTCTTCCAGCTGAGCAAGGAGCCACTGGATCCCTTCACCACATAAAACTTGGCGCGCAGCTTTTTCGTCTCCGACTCAAAAGTGGTACTGCATTTCCCAAGGACGCCAAGGGGAACTTTTGACTGGTAGCCTTAAATTTTCACACTACACGGTTCAAGCTTGGGACAATTGGGTAACCTGCGGTATTCCTTTTCATCCAGGATATTTATGCTCGCTCCAGAGTCAGCCATAATCGTTACTGGCATGTCATGTACCTTGATCTTGAAGAGAGGCTGATCCTTCAGGGTCTTCGTACTCAGGGAGAACGTGTATACTTCACCTTCGTCACTTGATTCGTCCTTGCTCACTTTGTTCACTGTGGGTCGGCGTTTGTTTCGGCTACTCCCTTTTCCTTTGGATCTACATACAGCTGCTTCAAAGTGGTTTAACTTGCCACAGCCCCGGCAAGTGGCTTGATAAGCGAGACAGGACGTTTTTCCTCCGGGATGGGAGTAGTGTCCACCGCAACTTCCGCACTTATCACTTGATTTCCGGATCTCGTGACCATCACCGCGTGACTTCCAGTTGCGTGACTTCTTGTCAGTTGCGCGTCCGCCATCTTCGTTTGTGCCAGCTTTGGCGTTCCAATTCCGTTGATTTCGATAGCCACCACGTGAGGACAACTTGTTTACGGTTTGACTCTCTTCTATGTTAACGGCTCCATGGCTATTCCGGCATCTAACAGTCGCGTCAGAGTGTATGACGGGTTCTCGAGCGCTTTTGTGCGAAGCTTGTGGGAACTACAACTTTGAACAATCTGTGTCTTGATCTCGCGGTCGACGTCGGCAAACTCACAGGTCACTGCTAGTTGTTTTAGTCTCGTGTGGAAGGCTTAAATGCTCTCGTTTGACTTTTGCTTAGCCTGACGGAAAATATAAATCTCGTACTGACGGTTCTGTCTGGGAGTGAAGTTTGTCAGGGCTTGTAAGGCTTTCTCGAACGTGTCTTCACCTTCGCCCGGTGTGGTATCAGGTAACGTGTCAAAAATTTCGTTCGTGGCTTCGCCGGCATAATGGAGCAACAATGCTCGCTTCCTCTTCTTGTCTGTGATGTTCATCGCAACGAGTAGATTGCGGAATCTCGAAAGCCTTTTCTTTCACCAGGTGGTGTGCGCACTACGATCGCTACGCATCATGGGCGATATTCAAAATCTGATCATTTGTGTTAAGATGGCGTGGAGTAAACATCTCGACTGCGGGGTGAATATTCGTTACTTACGCTGTAGAAATATACGATTTTGCTTTGAATCTCTTCCGGAAGCTTTCAAAAAACAAAGTCTGTCGAATTCTCAAGGAAATAAACAGTCTCATTCCGTTGATAAGTGTATTCTGGTGTGTTTTCTTCCTTGTCACTTGCATCCTGTTTGCAACTGACCGAGAAAAGTCGGCACTAGCCTGAATTTCATCCGATTACTTCGAGTCGTTATTACTCCCTCAGTAACGTCGTTGTTGAGAGGAAATAACGACTCGAAGCAATCGGATGAATTTCAGACTAAGTCGGCACAGAATCGCTTTGTTCAATACATCAATCATGAAAAGCACTGCAGGTAAGATGTGCGGTTCGCCGAAAATTTTGAATGCACCGTGAAATCAGTGCAACTAGTGCTAAGAGGTACTGACATGCATAGCTGTGATATACTCATAAAATACTAGGAGCGTCTTCAGAATACCCGGCCCCGGTTAATTTAAACACAGTAAGCTTACTTTCTTTTATCATTCAGCATTGCAAGATGTTCACTTGCTAGATATAGTAAGAGAAGTTGAGGGGGACATCTTTTCAGGGACTTAGTTCTGTGCTGGCACCAAGTCTGCATTTCGTTTTGTTTAACATCTGTATTTATCATAACATAAAGCAAAGTAAATAAAGTAGAGAGTATTTGTGTACAAGGATTGACTTGTGTCCTCTTTATCAGATAATATTGAACACCTTTATTCAAGCAATACTGCAAATTTGCATATATATATTTCTTATTGGTATGAGTCATAGAATGTCTCATAACTGGATTGAAACTGAAAATGGCATATTTGCGATTACAAAGCCTGATGCAGTCAGTAGATTTTAAAAGCTATTCAGCCACAACTTGTTTAATGATTATGTCAGTATGTACAAACACATGTTATTACATATTTGTTTGTATTACAAAAACTTTTCAAAATGTGAAATTCATACATGTTTACAAATCTCCTGTAATAAAGGTTGAGGCAACATAGCGGGAGACCCCTTTCCTTTTTTTTGTAATGTCCCTCCCAGCCCCCAATTTTTCCCAATTCAAATATGGTGTCATAGGATCTCATTATATTTACAGTAAACCCTGTTGTACAGACACTGAGGGGACCGTAGAAATTGTCCATTTTAATTTAGAGAAAATTTAAGGGTTTTTTTTTTTCAGGGAGCAAAACAAGCTGTCTGTAATGATGAGCAAGGCTGTGCTCTAAGGAACACTGAAAGGAGCCCAGTTCTCTGAACCTGTAAAATCTAGGCTGCCCAGCATATGATTTGTATGAAATGTCGGAGATTTTCTAGTCACCCAAGAGCAAAAGTTAGACACCAGGGGCCACCGGGCTCTGCTAGAGCACGGCCTTGAAGAGGTGTCTGTATTAAGCGGTTGTCTGTAAAGGGGGCTTTTGGGTTTACCAATTATTGCACTGGTCGGATCCTAGTAGTACAGTAAAACCCCGTGACTTAGAACCTGAATTTCAAGAACCTGTTAGGCTAAAATATGCCAGATGAGCTCCCTCTATATTAAAACCTGTTCAGCCTAAAATTTGAAACAGGTTCTTATTTTTGACATCTATGAAAAAATTCTGTACACTTGAGCAAAGATAAATCAACATTTAGAATCTTTTTTGAGACAAAGCTGTCTTATCTCTCCAACTGCAATGTAAATGCCAATGTTTAAATTAAATAAAATTGTTATATTGATACAATTACAAATAAAATACACTCCTCTTTTTTATGTCCATTCTCGCATAACTTCTAATTTGGTATGCAGACTTTATATGAGGAATAAGGTGAAACACAAATACTCTTGGCTATAGTTTTTCTTCAGAAAATATGAACCCATTTAAAAGCCTAAATAGTCTAAACTTGTGCTAACTACTATTTATATAAGAACCTGTTTAGGCTTACTTGGTTAAATTCAGGTTCTTAGCCTCACGGTTTTACTGTCCCATTGTTTCACTTTTTATATTTCCTTCCCCCGTCACCATTTTCTCAGCCTTGGTTCTTTAGTATCAAAAGTACATTCAATGATCAAGCAATATATATTTTACCTTAAGCCACCAAAATATGCAAATTGCTTGATATATATTAAGCAGTGTAAAAGGGTAAAAAGATTGAATGCGATCACTTAGCCTGTGTGGCAGGCATTTCAAATGGAAGGGAAAGTGGGTTTTTGGTGCAAGAGAAATGAGAGGAGGGAGGGAAATGCCTGCCAGGAGACTATTGTTTTTTGTATTATGAACATCCACCAGGTGAATGTGGAAATCACTCCCTCCTTCGCTAATCATTCTTCGCATTTCTTTCGCACCCACAACCCCTTTCCTTTCCTTTCAAATGCCTGCTACAGAGGCTAGTCACCACTGAATAAGCAGTTTGTTGCCTAGCTGCCTTGGCAGAATTTCTCAGCAGTCGAATCAGTAATCAAATTCATGATACCTTTAAACTGACATAGTCATAACATCCACACAACAACACACACTAGTCTTTGAAGTAGAGTATGATTTAGAGTGATGTGCATATTTCTCTGGATAAAAGTAAAGTGCAAGCTTCTGGATGTTATGAAATTCGTCCTCTACACTGCACCACTCTTGCATTTCTCCCAAAAATCATTTTTCATAGAGCATGGCTGGTTTCAAAATGCACAGGGCTTAACTGTTTAATCAAACTTATCATTTGATTTAATGCCTGTAATTATTATCCTACTGATTTTATACCTGCATAAGGGAATCACATGTATGACTGGAATTTTACTATGTTTTTTTGAGTCCTATTACAAAAACAGATATTCATACATAGGGTACTCATCAGCCTATTTATATACCAATTTGGAACATTTTACGCTCACCTGATGCTATTGTTTGGAGGAACCAGTCGCCGCTTCCCCGCTATTTTGTGATTAGCTTGTGATTACAACAGTAACACTTCCAGTAACATGCCACATTCTTCTTCGCGAGGCTACATTTTCCCATGGAAACCTGCCGGTTTTGATTCGGCAAAAGTATCACAAAACGTGGGGCACGTTGGGCAGTGATAAAAAATTAGCGTGGAACAAGGTTTGTAGAAACACTTAAAACTAACTTCTACTTTCGTCGGGCAATATAATGGAAATTATAGCTTCTTAAAAACTGGGTTCAAATTTCATGTTCTTACAGGAGGAATCTTCGTGTTCCACGTTTTAGATTGAAATGAAGCATTAAGATTTGTTTTTCTTCACAGAAAAAATCTAAACAAATATTAGTTATGAAATTGAGAAAAACGATCGAAGGTAAGAAATATATCTGTTGAAAAATAAAGCATATAACCAGCGAAATTTCTCGACCTTCGCCGCCATCTTGAAAATTTTGCATAATCTTAGTACCCACACCACCTGTTCTTCCACCCAGCAGCTTGTGTGCTGGTATCGGTTACGTCAAACTCCGGGAACGTAGGTAGCGCTGCGGCCATGTTTCGCGTGTTCTTCTGTCTGACTATCGTATAGAACCATCCACTTGTTTGGTCAGAGAATCCTCGTCCCCAATGTAAAGATGCTTTATAACAAGGAGTTCAGAGTAATAGATAACCGACGTTTAATCTACATGCTTATTACACCGATCTGACAACCTCCTGCCCACACATCGGGGCGATCCTACACAACACAATCCCATATACGGTACACTGTATATATATATATATATATTTATTATATGGAGGAGAGTGTTTTACTGGGAACTAAACCACTCGTAGATTCCATACGCCACTTCATCCGGGACCCGAGTAGCGTATTTTCCGTATGTCACCTTTGTGAGTGTCTTATCGTTCAATGACGTCTCGACTCCCGCCTTTTGCTTTTGTTGAAATGGTTTCTCCATATAATAAAAAGAACATTACACGTTGGCTCGAAGATATGAATTTTATGTTCTCGTGGCAAAAACAATATCTCACTCGTTCGCTTCGCTCACTCGTGAGATATTGTTCTTGCCACTCGAACATAAAATTCATATCTTCTCGCCACCGTGTAATATCCTCTATATATATATATATATATATATATATATATATATATATATATATATATATATATATATATATGGTAACGACACTACAGATGCGTACACTGACCACATTTGTAAAGCGTGGTATAGTGCTCTTATACGGTGACAGCCATATAAGCTTATCAAGACTCTAAATTTGCATTAACATTCAATTATTTAGTTTTTAGTCAATAAAAAACGACAAAGTTTCGATTAAATTATCGTTGAAAACTGCGTGATTGTCCCAAATTTCATTTTTCTTTTGTATGCGATGTACTAATTCTTATATGATTAAAATCTTCTTTTTACTTTGGAAGTAAATAACTATCTGCCTACGGCTAAAAGTTTCCTAGTAACTAAGAGCTACTTTTTTCCTTATCAGGGAGTTTAAGCGACTGTCTGTGGCCTTCTTAGATCAGTGCTTTCGAACTAATAAAGATCGCACCAAGCAATTGCTCATTTACAACTTGAAGAACTGGGGCGGGCAGAGCTGCCTATCACTCGCTTACGCCATCGAACACGAGGAATTTATGGCTCATGTTAGTTGCCAGAGTGTTCTCACCGAAATATGGACCGGATATATGAGGACTTCACAGAATTCCAGCCTCAAGGTTAGAAATTTCTTTTTTACAATGTTCTTGACAGCGTTTAGAACGGCTCTAGGTGGATAAGCTTGTTGTGTTTTTACGTAGAAAGGCTTGTCGCTTCCGACGCAGCGAATACAACCTGAAATGTAGTCTTCCTTTTCGTTTGGATTAAATCAGTAGGGAGCTTTAGCAACGACGACTGTGACGGCAACGAAAACATAAAAAAAAGATCAATAATAAGCTTAGATAAGCAAACCAACAACACATGCATCATGCTTTTTGTACACTTCTTTGACGTCACTGCTCGACTATAACGTTATATCACTTTTGTCACGTTTTAGTGAGGACGTATTAAGGGCCTTACAATCCAACAACGGCGACGTCTATGAAAACGTCGCTGGAAAATAGACTTTGCATCTTTTCACTTTTTTCCCGACTATTCCAAGGGACGCGCTTACTTAAGAGAAGGGAATTTGGGTTGAAGCTGAGGAGAAGGGACCGCGCCCAAGTTCTGACAGAAATTGTAGAATTTATCGCCTTGCCGTTCCCGTTCCCAAGTAAACTTAAAATTTGGTCATTTCACGTCTTAGTTATGCAGGAACTGTAAAGAAATGTACACTAAAAGCGTGATGCAAGTGCAGAGTTGTTGTTTTGCTCATTAAACCTATTGCCTTTTTAACGTTCCCGTTGCCGTCGCCGTCGTAGTTTCGTAATTAGGGACCTCACGATCCGATAACGGAGACGTCCATGAAAACGTCGCTGAAAAGTAGACTTCGCATCCTTTAAAACTTTTTCGCGATTATCCCAATTCTCCCTGTTACTTAAAAGAAGGGAATTTTCGTTGGAGCTGAAGAGAGGGGACCACGCCCGAATTCAGACAGAGATGGTAGAATTTATCGCCTTGTCGTTCCCGTTCTTAAGTAAACTTGGTCATTTCACTTCGTAGTAAAGTAAGTAAGTAAGTAATAGACGTTATTTTATGAGGGTGACGCTTAAAAGTAACAGTAACTGAACATTACTGATCAACTTGTGGCCCTCTAAAAATATAAAAATACAATTTATAAAAACTACACAATCAATAAATTATAATTTACAATAAAAATATTTCTAAAATTGGATAAAAATAAAAATAAAAAAACTATTAAAAACGAAGAGCATCCTATATGACTTCTGAGAATTTAAAAGTACTTTCCATAATTCAGCCCTAAAGGATTTCGAAGACTTCTTTGTCTTTAGTGATCGGGGTAGATTGTTCCAGTCCTTTACAGTTCTTACAGCAAAGGCGCGTCCTCTCTCTGAGATTTTCCTGTTTAGAGGGCACAATAAGTTCACTTTACAATTTCTCGTGTTTCTTGAGTGAACATCGGAGTTTTTTCTTAGAGATGGGCTTTTAAAAATAGTCAGGTAACTGACTAACATTTATCCTTTTAAAGGCCAGTTCACAACGTTTAATATACGCTTCATTATATAAGGGGATCCAGCTTAGGTTGTTAAATAATGTTTACTTACTGTTTTCCGACTTGTGCGTTGTGCTTCAAGAATGATACGTGAGGCCCGTTTCTGAATACGGAGAACTCTCTTAAGTAGCTCTTTTTTGCACAAAGTCCATACTGTGCTTGCATACATCATAAGAGGTTTAATTACTGCGTTAAATTAGATTATCCTCTGGTTTTTCTTTAAGTAGGGGTTAATATGGCGTAATAAGTATAAGTATAGTACATGGCGGTACCGGCGCATATCATATATTATGGACTTGACCTTGGGTTTTTGATGACGTCACCATTTTTTCCGAATTGGATTCCAGAAATTTGACCTTGGGATTTTTCCTGGAATTTGGGTTAAACTATATGTTTTTTATTTTGACCTTGACTTTAATAATATCTAAGCCCAACCATATCACCATACTGAAATAGTTATATATCTTATTTTGATTTTTGAGTCAGGATCTGGCTGATGGTTTTGATGTTTATCCTCCTTTGTGAATACAACATGAGAATGATTATTGGTTATTTTTTTGAGTCCAAAATCCAACATGTCTATATTTGCTTTTGCAATCATATCCAATATTTTGTCGACTATTGGATTTTCAATTGTTTTCTTTACCGCATTTACAGTCAGCTTTTTCTATTGGTTGCTCAGGCTCAATGAGTACTGATCCTTTGTATCCTTCACAAGTATTTTTTATGATGCCATGAAATTCTTGGTTCTTGTAGCTGTTTTAATTGCTATAACGCTGATTTTAGAGCGGTTTTTGTGTGTTTTTGTACGACTTTTAACTTAATATTTGAGACAAGTCCCATTTCATTGGTCAACTTTTGTTTATTAAGGCTTATTCTACCATTTGGAGGAATATTTAAGCAATAGAAAACGTTTTCCGTGTTTGCATAGCCTGATATAAACACGAGAGGGGCTGGGAGAATTCGAGACAGTTATGCAAACCCCAGACGAAGTCGAGGGTTTGCATAAATGTTGGAATTCTCCCAACGCCTCGAGTGTTTATATCAGGCTATACAAACACTATAAAAAAGTTTTCTGTTGCTTTTATAAATAACTTTCCCGAGAAAAAAACCCAGAACTCTTTGCATGGCACTGATTAAAAGAGATAATAATCATTTTATTCCAGGGACTATCAAATAGTTTGTGTTGGCCATATTTGGGGATTGATGGGAGGACTGTAGTAAATACCCATTAGCGGAATCTTTTCTAATTTGGAGCTAAATACTAGTTCATAAAAGCCGGGTTCATTAATGAATGTGTAATATTTCCCTCTGGAGTCATTTTGTTGAGGGGGCGAAACGTCCACGCCAACAATTGAGTTACTTTGTTGATCCCCCGTTTTAGGGGTGCAACATAATTGGATCATTGTATTTTCCTTTGATACATGTCTTTTTAGTGTATGACGAGTATCCTTATATCCAAGGATCTCAGCAATATCCTTTCCTCGGAACCAAACATTTTGCTTACTATCAATATATGAAGTCAGCTCAATGAATATGAAGTCATATCTTGATTGATATACTTTTTTTCTATCATATATACCATATATATAGGTTACATTATTTTCTATAGGTTACATTATTTTCTATCTTCTATGGTATATATGATAGATTAAAAAGTATGCTAGGCCTGAGGTGCCGTTTCAGCACCTTGGACCTGTCGCTCCATTTTAGAGCTTCAAGGTTGAGGTGGCGTTTTACCACCCCAATAAAACTGTCTCATTCTGTATTGCTATAACCTAGGATCTTAACAATATCTTTACTCTTTCTCCTCCTCTTCTTCCTCTGTTTCAAAGATCGCACCTAGGACGCCAGTTAATGACATTTCTGCTGTTTTCAGTTTTTTGGAGATTATGTTTTTGTGGTGTAATGTCGTAATCTCTTCTTCCAATTTTTGGATTTTAGTGTATAGTACATTAAGCTCGGTTTCCCTACTACGGATTTTAGTATCAATCTTTCTTATATGATCCTCCATATATACTATTAGTTAGATAACTTTTGCAGGTTGCTCAGTGGAATCCAAGTATTAAAATCATCACTATAACCCAACCATTTTACCAGAGCTTGTTTCTTTCTATAATCCCTCCGAATGACCTTTTCAATGCGAAATACATTCTGTTTTGCCGGTAATAATTCTGGTTCATAAAAGCTGCCTTGTATTTCCTTATTATTGAGATCCTTTAATCTGTAGGTAATTGGGTTTGTGGATTGGATTTTATCAACAAGAAATATTTCCTCTGTCCAATAAGGTGTGTACCCTTTATCAAACACCTTTCTCTTATACTTGCTTATCCTAACTTTGTCACCAATCTTAAATTTGGGCTTAGATGACAACTGCTTCATATCACCATACAGATTGTAATACACGGCACTTTCATTCTTCTTTTTACTAGCTTCTACAGGAGTCATTTTAATGGAACTGTGTTTGGTGTTGTTATATTGCTGCAATATTTTTGGTAGTATGTCTAGATATACGGTATTACCCTGGACAGTAAACTGCTTCCACATTTTGGTTTTAATTGTACGGTTCCATCTTCACACACACTAGATTTTTCCTCATTCTCGGTTGAGTTTAGTGTTATGTTATTCTTTTCCAACAGTTCTTTCATATTTTTGTTATAATATTCTTTCCCTTTATCAGTCCAAAGATATTGTGGTTTACGGCCCTCTTTGAAGATAGTTTTGAATGCTTCTGTGACAGTTTCCCCTTTCTCATCCTTTAATGGGACAATCCAGCCATGTTTGGAGAACAGACCTAGTACCATGAGAAGGTATCTGGATTGTATCTTACTTGGTTTTCTAGATCGTTGTAGGGCCCGGTGTATTTATGCGCTGGTAAGGTCCATCCGCCTGCGGGTCTTGGTGATTTTCCAATGGCGTTGTGGATGTCCAAAGCGCCTCCATCAAGATCTTTCCTGTTTGCTTTTGTAAATTTTCTTTGGTCGTATTTTGGTTGATAATCGGTCAAGAGCTTGAGATCCAACATTCTGTATTACTGGATTCAATTTATCCAGAGCGTAGTCGATAGCTTTTTTCTGTAACTTTTTATTGCGTAATGCTTCTGACCCATAATATCTTCCCATCTCAACTGTTTTTTACCCATCCAAGGTAGCCCGTGATGTACAAACGCATCAAGAGCAGTACCAGCTAATGTGTCTATTACGCCTGCCTAGCAGTAATCCCTTTTCCTTTATTTTTTTTTACTCCCGCAACAACTGGGTTATTCCATGTTCCAAAAAAGGTGGTGACATGTAAGGGTACGGGGTTATCATTCCGTGGCCATTAGTTGTATCGGGAACATATACTGACACTGTATTTGAAGGTGATCAAGTACTATCGACTTGGGTACCCTTTCCTGTTAATGCATTTAATAACAGAGGGACTCCTATACTCGCTAGTAGAGTTCCTAAAAACCCACCCTGCTGTGTTTTTGTTGGTCTGATAACCAATCCACTGCCAATTTGGAGAGCCTTAAGAATATCCCTTTTCTGTTCCGCAGATAGTAAATGTTTGTATGCAATCCATTGTGCTATTTTATCATGCGGAATAAGAAAACCTCCTAGTTGACCTTTTCCGAATATCGGCTAATCCCGATAATGCTCCTGTGGCAAGCGGCGCGATAGCTTTTTTAGCTAGAGGCATGGCCATAGGTAGCAACTTGCTTCCTAATCTGAATAATGATCCCCACAATCTACCACCCTGTTTAACGGCCTTTATCATTTGTGTTTTTGATATTTTGATATCCGACCCTGTACCCTGGCTCATTGCTTTTCTCAATTTATTGATCTGAGTTTTTGTGAGTATTAATTCGTGTGGACCGGATAACTCCTTTCTGTCAAGTCTGATTGTTATTGCAGAATTATTATTGTAAGCTCGCGAAAGCTTTTCCAATTGTCCTTCACTAAGTGACACACCATAAGGATAATATTTCGTCATTACTTGTGTATAATATATGTTACATAATTTTAACCATATTCAATCTACGATCTGAGTATTATTTTACCATCCTTTTGAATTAGCTCAACATCTTGCTCATATAATGTTAATGCGTAAATAGAATAGGCTGTTGCTGTTGTTCCTGATAGTTCATATTTAAAACTTAGTTTTGTAGTGCCATCCTTAATGTCCATTTTCTGCTTTGTTAAGTCGAAATATCACAACGGAAAAAGGGTACTAAACTTAGATTTATTAAGTAATGACCCTTCACCGTATTCATTATTTTTGTGAACATATTTCAACACATCCCTAAAGACTCTGGTCATATCAGTAGTTGGTGTGTAATGTATCTCGGGGTATTGGTTACCGTTTCCGACTTCCAGGTGACAGTTGGATAAGGTTCTTGGGTCAGTTGACACGGAGAATGTATTGTAGAGGAATGGATTAGCTGTCTGGTTATCGATATTAGCATCATTGATTATGAACACAAACAGGTGTCTGGGTTTTGAGATACCAGTTGAGATTCTAAAATGCCCAGCTCTCTGGCGGCTAGTACTTGATCTTTCTATATTCTCTCCAAATAAGTCCACTTATGATTTTTAAGGTACTGACTCATGTAGGATGATTGGCCCTCACTGTTAAAGGTTTTCCGTGGAACATACAATTGCATCCTTGTTATAACCACTCTGCAATCAGCTCCAGCTTGCCAAATTAGATTACCATCCGACTTAATCTCAAAATTCATCTCAACCCTTGTATTAGGTAACAGCTCATCCTCTAACATTTCAAAGAATGAGTATCTATTCAGCGGTATTTCAGTATTTACTGTTGATGAGGTAGCTAGGAGTGCTTTCCAAAGAGCAAAACCCTTATTGTAAGCTGCTCTTCTTTTGGCTAACTGATTTGTGCCACTGACTTCAAATTCCCGCTCTTCTGCATTTCTGAATGTATCAAGATAGAAAAACTCATTATTAGCTGTCTTATCAGCGTAAGATGGACTGTACTCAAGTAAGTTCTTAATATTAACCGCGTGATTCGCGTCATTGCAAAAAAAATCTTCTGCTTTATTCTGTCCGATTTTGTCTATCAACAGATGATATATGGATTGCTCTTTCTTGCATTTATATTATTAGATTACATATTCCTTCAACAGACTATTAAGCTGGGTGTTATTTTGAACACCTAATTTGTTTTATGTGTGAGCAATTTTGGAAAATTCATTTTTCACAACATTATTTCCAGCCAATATGGATCCACCTAACAATTCCAATTTGTCCAAAAGGTCAGCTGGGTTATTATAATAAACAACACCTGCACCGAGTTTTTTGTATTTATTACTTGTTCGGTGAATTGGAATATCACTTCTTCTGTTCAGGTCATCAAATACCATTTTTGATAATGGTGAATACTTCTTTTTACTATTGAACCGCTTTGTGAGCAGATCAAGGGTATCAAAGTCCACCTGCTTATCATAGACGTTTTTACCATCCTTATGAGCAATTAGGTTATCTGCCCATAAAGTTTGGGCAAGTCAATGGTTACATTTCCATAAACACCAGTATTAGGGTTAATCTTATAAGCATTCCTCTTTTTTGTGTATAAATACCCTGACCAACTTTCAATGTTTTTGCGCATTACTCTAAAATACCAATTCTTTGTCTGTATTTTTTTATGATGTCAATCCCTTCAGCATATTCAGCAATTTCATCCTTATTTCTCTTTCTATTAGTTTTTGTTGTGCTTAAACTGCCTTTTTTCTGACCTAATTCCTTATTTATTTCACCAGATTTTTCCAGAATTTGTTGCGCATAATTTGGCCCTTTAAGGTTTGAAAAAAGATGTCAGCTGGTAATGGCAATTGCTGGCTTTGTATGAATGCCAATTCTTCTTGAGTGAATCCTTTATTCATATCAGCCACCATCTTAGGGGCCACCTCACCACTTGGGACTGGTAATGCTAATCTTTGAACTTGCTCGGCGTACGGGACAACTTTTTTATTAACGTCTTCTCTCAATTTACTGATGTCTTCTATTTCCTTATCAAACTTTCCCGTTAGAGGTTTCAGATCTTCAGATGTCTTTTCGTAAACATTCTGCTTATTAGTTTGCTCTTCTTTTATAACATCCCTGACAACTTCAGTCATTTTTCCTGCTTCAATTTTAGGGATACTGAGTCTCTTAAATCTTTTAATATCCATTATACTATTACATTATATAAAAACTTATCTGAACTTACCTTAAGTTATCTAACATAATAGTATATGGAGATTCCAAATTATGATTTCAATCTAATTGAAAATACAAACTTTAAACAACTGTATAAGTATATGCCCAAATCCAATTTTAGGATGCTAATATGCGGCAATTCAGGTTCAGGCAAAACAAACCTGCTTTATCACATCCTTATGAAACCGTTAGTCTATTATGATCAGATTCATTTATACGGTAAAAACCTGGAACAGGAAAAGTATCGACATATGATAGAAACAATGAATAATATCAGTGGCCAGGTTGGATATGACATAATGCATTGCAATAATGATGACATTAAACCTGTCAATAGTCTGGAGAGTGATGCCCAGAAAATTGTAAAATTTGATGACTTCATTTGTGATAAAAACCAAAAGCCGCTTATCGATTATTTCATTCAAGGCCGTCATAAGAACTGTAGTGTTTTTTACCTGTCACAATCATTTTATAAAACACCAAAAGATATCAGATTAAACTGCAGTCATTATGTTGTTTATGATTTCCCTAGCAGTAATGATAGAAATATGATTTCTAGAGGGTTGAATGTAACAAAGGATCAATATATTAAAGCCACCAAACAACCCTACTCATTCCTGTATGTTGACAAACCAATGAAAACAGTCAAAAGAAACTTTTATGGAAATATATAATGTATTATCCTTTCTCTGGTAGATAATTATTTAACCAATAATATATGAAGGTACATTTGAAATTTAAAAGTCTCCAGTATACTCTAATGGCAACTGAATTGTTGTATGACCTCCATCCTGTAATATTAAAAGATATACTAGATATGAAACGGGCTCTTGGTTCAGTTCTTGGACAAATTATCCAACCAAATCAAATAACCTACTAGCAAAGAGAACAACTTAATAATTAATATAATCTATTTATATGGAAGTATATCTAGAAATTGAAGATGTCAAATATGGTAGAATGATTACTGAATTATTTGAAAATCTATCAGAGGGTTGTCTATATGAACTTCTTAATCACAAACATGGATCTTTAGAACAAGCTCGGATTATTGGCAGAGTTATTGGGATGGATGATCCAATTACTAATGAAGAAGCCAAGCTGTTAAAAGCAAACGGATTTCATGTAAGGGAAATAACTAAATAACAAAATAGTAGTGGATGGAAATATCTAATACACTATTATAAAATGGGAATTTTTAATCAGCAACCTAATTATAATCAATCATACTCGAAAGGAAAACAAAGAATTACTGGCCCTCAAGGACCTCCTGGCCCGCCTGGCCCCGCTGGTGTAGCTGGTGCTATTGGCCCTCGTGGGCCTATTGGCCCCATAGGCCCTACTGGTGTTCATGGTCCTATTGGCCCGACCGGTGTTCGTTGGACTCGGGGCTTTACTGGCCCTACTGGTGCAGCGGTCCTATTGGTCCCAGTGGCCCCACTAGCCCTCGTGGTGCTACTGGTGCATCAGGCACTGGTTTTAATCTCATATCAGATGGGAATTATGATATGACAAACAAAAACTGACAAATATGGCTAAAGGAACTGACTCCAGTGATGCAGTAACAAAACAGCAACTTGATACTAAACTATCACTTTCTGGTGGATTAATGACCGGCAATTTGGATATGAATAGCAAAAGGATATACAATGTAGCACAACCAAATGGTGATAATCAACCAGCTACAAAAATATGGTCAGAAAATAAATTCCTTGATAAATCCAGTGGAGTAATGGCAGGATCCCTAGATATGTCCAATAATATAATTACTCATCTTGCCAAACCAACTGATGATAAAGATGGGGTTAATAAGAAATACATAGATGATAATTATTTGAAACTGTCTGGTGGCACTGTAACTGGCCATATAATATTAAACAATGCTATCCTTACTTCACAATATCAAGCAATAAGCCGGAACACTGGAAATGCTTTTTTTGTACAAATTACTAATCCATATGTTTACCACCAATTTAATATGGTCAATAATAGGATTTACAATCTAGCTGACCCGACTGATGCTACTGATGCTATTAATAAGCAGTATTTGGAAAAATCTCATGTTAAAGCCAGCAGTTACAATAATGAATTCAAGTACCTAATGACTTATAGATTAGCATGGACTGATCTTCAGGCGGATAGTTTTGACATTACTAAAATTGATAATTTAATGTCCCAAGATGGTAACTACCATCAATACAACCACAAAGTTCTATATACAACAATTATAAAAGATCAGCAAGGAGGATACTCTTATATATATACTTGATAAAGATAAAGATAAAGATTGTACTCGGTGTATTGAAATCCTCAAATTAGATTACCAATTATGGCATAAATCAGTTGCTACAATTGATAAAACCACATCAAAGGGGGTATCAGTTGCTGGTTTACGGTACAAAAGTTTTTTCACCGGTACACAAATAGTAGTGGGAACACTGCGTATATGTATTATATCAAAATAATTGTAAACTTTCAAAAAACTGTCTGGATCTTTATGTTAATATACCCCAATCGGGCATTGATCTCAACACCTACCCAAAAAATTGGACAAAAAACTGTATGATTGCTTATGGTATTTTCGGAAAAGTGTCATCAATTGATCCCCCAAAAACGCACGATTACTGTGCTTTCTTATGTTTTCCATGGTTTTTCCAAATACGGAATTATTTTATTACTTGAAAAAGTTTTCCTCAAATGCATTCTTAGCATTCATCCTCTTTTGGGTGTTAAAATTAATGTACTGTGCGAGCCAGGGAGACTGGTCAAATTCTAATACCCTGTGTACTTTCTTCAGTTTGAGACCAAGAGTACAAATAGAGTTGTAGATTTCTGTAGTGTAACAGATAATTCTTTTTACTAGATAGTGTTGGAATTAGCTTAGCAACCTGGCCAATATTTATTCCAAACTGCTCCTAAATATTTTCGCAATAAGGAGAAAGCATTTCTTTGGTAACTTTTATTTTCTCCGCGGCTAGAGGATAATCATTATGCAGCTCATGTAATTCTTTAGGATATTCCAAATCGACTTCTAAAATCATACCCTCTTTTCTGTCTTCTGCACAAGCAGCCATATTTACTTTTTGTATTTGTTTTTCAGTCATCCACCTAAAACCACCTGTTGGTAAATATCGAGACATCGCCCATCCAAAAAGATTATTCGCATCTAGATACGTAATATACTTACTTGGTTTCTCTGGATTATACCCGCTCATATATTTATTATTAGCTTCCCCGGGTCGGTTAGCAATATAAGAAATACCGCCGCGTAATCCCTTTTCTATAAACTGAAACATACCAACATCCGTCATAAGCTCTAATTTTATATCGGTCATTTTCAACATAGCGTCCCAGAATAGCCCAGGAGACGTAAAATAGTGACAGGGATCTAGTAATACTGATGGCAGGTCTTACGAAAGTTCTCAAAAACATCAGCTAATAGGAGAATATCAGATTTCAGATACAGACCATGATACTCGCCCATTGTCCTCATATTAAAAGTATTCCAGAATTTTTGGGCATGTTGATATTGCGCATCAGAAATACCCTCATCTGTAAGAATACTATAAAATTCCTCTTTTGGGGGTAGTTGCTGGTCACCAAACTTCTGAAAACTGTCCATGTAATCATAAGGATAAACTCCTTTCTGTTTCATCAGTGCTAATTTCTCATCTTGGAACATCTGACTAGTATACTTGAACGCATTGGTAGGTAAATTGGCGGCCAATCTCTCCAAACTACTGGCCATGAACTGAAAACTATCCAGAAATACTAAGTATTTACCCAGCATGAAAGCCACATACTTTTCCATATTATTCGGGATACAATTAATGCTCAAATTATTACTTTTTCCGATTGATCCAATTTCTTGCATTATAAAATGGGAATCATACCCACGCAGATGATGAAAAATGACTGGCACCTTGAATTTATCTGGGTCAATTCTCAGCTTCAAATTACAGTCCTGGTGTGCTGATCCCCTATACTGTCCAGTGATGTGACAATGATCTCTGACTCTTACTTCAGTATCTAAATATTTCTTCCCACAAATGTGGCATTCCTCGGCAGCCTCGAATAATTCTTCCTCCTCGTCTGTCATCTGGAGTGGTTTTTGGAACTCAGTAACAATCATTTTTTGGTAATATTATACTTCCAAGAGCATATCCAATATGAGGTAGCAAATAGATTTCTCCCTTCGATAAATTTTCACTGGTTTTGAATATTTGTCATCACAACAAGAGACTACTTTATAACCATAACTACAGCCAGTGTGCTTTTGGTACTTATCAGTATAAGATTTAACACCATCTGGTTGACATCCAGATACTTTCTCTGTAATTGCCTCAAAATCTGCATAAATTACAAAAGGTGCTGGCGTCTGCTTATGATAGTTCTGAAATTGGACTGTACTGCCCTCCTCGGGCATCGTTATTGTCTGTTCCCCATTTATTATCATGCAATTGCTCTTATGTTTTGCTAGTATCTCATTAGTCCTAAAACACTGGACACAAAACATACAAAAATGTTTACGGTGTTGGTGTTTAGTCTTATTGCACATCATCTTATTAAAATCCTTAATAAGGACATAATGTTGCTTCTCTCCCTGTGTAATCAACAGCAGGTTCAATACTTTCTCGTTTTTTATGCTTTGAGACATGAATTGGATAAAATTGCTCATTCTCATAACCGAACACATTAATATTAATGCTATTTTGCTCTTCTATTTTACCATAATGTTTAGCAGCGACAGGGAATTCCACTCCTTGGTAATTTAATTCCTGGACCATTTTTCTGTCAGTCTTTTTGACCCGCTGGGAATCCTTTTCTTGCAGATTCAAATATCGTATATGACTCCAGCGAAAGCATTCATTATCCTTATTTTGAAGATTGATTAGCCCCTTAGCAGAATTCTGTAATTTTACCGGTAGAGGAATATAGGAATTACCTCTCATCGGCTCATACACTACGGTATTTATATAATGTTCATTAATACTACTAACAGTCCAACCCCTGCCCTCAGACAACCAAACACCAATACCGTTTAATATTTGTTGCTGTGATAATTGCAGGCTTGATAAAAAATCATTAGGATTAATTACTATTTGCGCTCTACTATTGAAATAAGCTGGCTTATAAATATTATCATCATCCTTTCTCTTCACAAATGTTACTTTTAACGTCTCCACAAATTTGAAACCTTTTGTATTATTGAGTATAGTGTTAAATAATCCACTAATTGCTAGTCTCGTATTTTGAAGCTGCACCAAAGCATCTCTATCAGTCTTCAAACGGATCTCATATGATTTAGTGAAGCCCTTGAGAGCCTTCCGTTTTTCACCAATTTTTGTCCGTGGTACTGCTATTGGGTGCTGTTTCTTTGTTCTGGGAGCTGGAATCGGTCTATATGATGGGATGGGATTATTCTCAAAATATCGGATTAATTGCTGTACATTCCTTCTTGGCTTTGAGATTGGAGTCCTTCTAACAGAAATAGGGTGTGCTTCTTCCTTCACTCGTACTAAATTCTCGAGGTCACATCTGTAAGCCCAGATAACAATCTTCTTATAAGTTCATTATGTCGACTAATTATATTATTACTATAGATAAAATTTTTCATATCTGCGTTTATATTCTGCATACTAAAAATAAAGCATTATTTCTTTAAGCCCCTACAAAGTGGATTCCCAAGGTCAAATTTCTGGAATCCAATTCGGAAAAAATGTTGACGTCATCAAAAACCCAAGGTCAAATTCATAATATATGATATGCGTCGGTGCCGCCATGTACTATACTACTGGCGTAAAAGGCCGAGTCGCTTCGAAAGTTTGTCGCAGAGTTTATCCACATGAACTTCGTAAGTTAGATCTTCATCAATGATCATACCAAGAAGTTTGTGGTTTGCGACTTGTTCAATTTCTGCGTTATCCGTTTTTACTCCTATTTTTCCTGTATCTTGGACCATGCGCTTTCGTAGACGCTTCCCCGTTACCAACAAAGCTTTAGTTTTTTTGCACATTCATATACATTTTGTTCTCTGTAGCCCATATCTCTACTTCACTAAGGTCCGGTGACAAAGATTGATTTAGTAATAGCGGGGTTTTCCAGTTTGAACTCAACGATAAGGTGGTGTCATCTGCATAAATGTCCATGTTGACTTTTGGACGTGGAGGGGCATATCGTTGACGGACAAAAGGAAGGGCACCGGACCTAGGACTGACCCTTGGGGCACACCTTGCTTAACCGTCAACTGTTTAGACGTAGTTTTTTTCCTAACGAAATAAACTGCTTCCTCTCAGACAAGTAAAATTTGAACCAGGCAACAGAAGAAGGGGTAGCACCTTAGATAGACAACTTTTTTAGAAGAAGTTCATGATCAATCACATCAAAAGCTTTTCGGAAATCTATAAAAACCAGAACCCTTCACTTCGTCATTGTCCATGTTTTTTTAGAATCTGATCCGTGAGTCTGATCAAAGCTGTTTCAGTTGAGTGTCCTGACCTGAAGGCTGATTGCAGCTCGCATAATGATTTGTTATCGCGTAAGAAAAAAGATAGAGAGCTGGCCACGTTCTTTTCGAGAATTTTCGAAAGGATAGGTAAAACCGGTATGGGGTGATAATTGTTGATATCATTTCGTGCTGCTCCTTTGTGCAGTGGTGTGACTTTAGCTATTTTCCAGTGGTTAGTAAAACTGTTTGTCGATACTGAAAGATTAAGTAATTTGCATAAAGGATTTGCAAACACCGGTGCAATTTTCTTGAAAACGTACGCTTAGGCCATCGTACCCAGAGGCCTTGTAGTTGTACAGGGACAGCAAAGAAATGTACAAACAAACGTAATGCACGTGCAGAGTTGTTGTTTTGCTCATTACACCTATTGCTTTTTTGACGTTCTCCTTACCGTCGCCGTCGTAGTTTCGTAAGGACCCTATTAGGGAGCTTCAGCAACTACGACGACGACGACAACTTCAAAAAACAATAGGTTTAATGATCAAAACAACAGCTCTGCCCCTGCATCACGCTTTTGAGTACATTTCTTTGACGTCCACGACTACGACGTGAAACCTCTTAATTTGACGTTTTATGGAGGACGTGGACGTAAGAGAACGAATTTTCCTTCCTCTTTTTGATCCTGAATAAAATCCTTAAGAATTCAACTCAAGGAAAAGTCGCCTGCATTTGACATATTGAGCGGGACCAAATAAACAGATTAAGTTTTAAAGAACGCAAATTCACTTTTCAATGACGTTTTCACTGCCGTCGTCGTCGTCGTTGCCTAAGGTTCCTTTTAAAACCCACGACGATGAATTTCTCTTTCCACTCTTAAACTTTGTTTGTCCCTAAGAAAAATTCACCTACTTGAACATTTTTAGCGAGTTGGAATAATTGCAACAAAGTATGAAAATAGAGAAGTCCTTTAAACAGTGACGTTTTCGCTGCCGTCGTCGTCGTCGTTGCTAAAGCTACCTAATTATTGTGGGAACTCCACGACAGCAGATACAAGCAGAACTTCTATTCTGGTCTCTGTAGACTGCATGAGTCCGCTCCTGACTATTTTTTTGCGTCTGTATTTTATCCCATTAGATCGTATTAGGGCTTCTGATTCCCATGACAGTACTTTCACTTGAGTTTCATCCCATCCTCAGCTCAGACGTCCCTGAAAATGGAGCGAATGAAGGAAGTGAAAAAGGGTATGTGTGCAGAATATCTCTTAAAACAATTCAAGCACTTTGCCTATTGAGAGACGTGAATAACGTTGAGGTTGTTGTTGCTTAGTATTTGATTGGAGGAAGTTTGTAAAATTATGGGATTTGTCAAGATATTCTGAAAGAACAACATCTAAAGAACAACATCTAAGAGGCCTACTTACCAAAGACTGGCATTTCGGGGCAAATTGTCTCTGAGATATTAGCTCAGTTATGCTCCGATGACTCCATACAAATCCCTTTAAATTTGACTCGGTTCCTAGTGTGGCAAACTGAGTCAAATTTAGAAGGATTTGTATGGAGTCATCGGAGCATAACTGGGCTAATATCTCAGACACAATTTGCTCCGAAGTGCTAGTTTTCGGGAAGTAGGCCTCTTAGATGTTGTTCTTTCAGAATATCTTGACAAATCCCACAGTTTCACAAATTCAGTTTTTATGACGTCATCAGTTTAGAACTCTATTGTCTATAGAAATTTAACTGCTAAAACTATATGGCAGCAGCTTTGTAAATGTTTAAACATAAAGTTTCGATTTTCGTTTAATGAGCTTCTCAAAGATAGAACATCGTACTTTCCACTCAATTTACTGTGGAACAAATAATTGCCATTAATTCCGAACCAGAGGGTGGAAAGGAGTATTAAAGGTTCAAAGGTCACTGAATATCATTCTCAAGTCTGCGTTTACAAAAAGGAATTATAACAGCATTATGAGTAACTATAGTTCCTGTATTAATTGTCTCTTAGAAACATTTTCTCAGTGAGTAAATTCGACCCGAACGTAGCATGGCGTGAAAAAGAAAAAGGATTCCTGTGGAGGAAATTGACGCGGTGGGAAACATTTATAGCGTTCTACCATGCTCCAGCAACTAAATTTTGGGCCAACGTGGTGAGGGACGACTTTTTTTTGTTTCATTATTTGTTTGTTTGTGAGATTTTTTGCCAGTTTAAGATTTTAAATAAAGTCCTGGATAAGTTGTAGCATTTTTCAAAAGGCCATGTAATTTATTAGATCTGAACAATTAAGTTGTCCCCGACAAACAGTACAAAGGATTAAGGAACTCGGTATGTCTAGATTTATACAATTTATGGTGAAATATTATAAATCGACCACATCTAAGGACTTTGTAGTCCGGTGCTCGTCTACTTAAGTTGGTAGAGCTGACAAGTCTGAAAATCGGGGGATCGTAGTTACAACCCATGGTAGAACAACTAACAGGACCCGTATTTAAGAAAAAGAGACTATCATAACATAGCGCGGGTGCTTGCCCCATATATGTCCTATTGAGCCGCTATGAACAAAATCTTTATTTACACACGCCAGTGCGTAAATAAAGATTTTGTTTATGACGATGTGTTTAGTTGTGTTTTTCGTCTCTTTTACTAAGTACCGAAACATCGACGGCAATGTTAAAAAAAACTTTCTAGACTTCTTTTGGAATTTAGCTTCGTTCTAGCCAGTCAAACTCAAACCAAATAGCAAAAGCGGTGAAGATGTTTCGCAAATAATAGAGTCTGAATAATTGGTTGAAAATGTCTGCCGTAAAGACTGGCATTTTTAAGTAGAAAAAGACCACAAATTAGTCTGTGTCGGAAAATATCCAATTTGTATGAAGTGTCCTCCGTTTTTAACGTTTGTTTTATATCCTTTACAAAACAAGTTAATTATAAAGTAAGCTCAACCGCGAAAAATTATGCGCTTTTGTTATTGCCGAACAATCCGACTGAAGCAGGAAAATTTCTCTTGCAATAACGAGACAAATTACACAAGAAGACAGAAATTTATTACTTAAAGAAACAACTGCTGCCAGCTCTTCTCGAGAAGCCGTAATGACCATCCATTGTTCGTAAA
>CALNXK010000001.1:3337500-3367500 GCA_942486035.1 Porites lobata | reverse complement strand
CACTTGCAAGGAGGCTGGTCTGCGCAAAAAGAAGCGTCATTCTCCTGATCCAGCATCAATCGACTTTGACAAGGAGGGCCTCCTGCAAGAAGTAAATTCAATGAAAGAAGGTGAAAAGGTGAGGATGTTAGTTGTGATAAGGCATAATCAACTGATTATTTTGTAGATAACTTTTAATCACTAGTTCTGCTTAAACAGAAAAACAAAAGCAGCTGTCTTTGTTTGATGAACATTTCATGCCACCATTTATTTTAATTAGAAATCTGAGGGATAAACAAGAATACTAAATCTTCAACATACTTTTCAGATTAATTATTCAGAACTGTCCAGGAAGTATGGAGCAGCAGAGAAAAGTAAGGTGGGAAATATGGTGGTGAAAGAGTTTCTTCACACTAAAGGGGTGGATGTGGCAAAGTTTACAGGTCCAAGAAAAAATGCTCAGCCTGTGACAAGAAGACGCCTCAACCGAATGTTTGGTGGTGAAATCACAACACCTATCCCCCGTACTAATGCTGCCCTACGAGAAACCTTGAGGGCCAAGATTAGGGCTGGAGAATATCGCTTAGGAGAGATCATTGCACCAAAAAGCTACAAGAAGTTAATGCTACAGCCTGACGGTACATTAAAAACAGAGTATTTCACAGTTAACGGAAAGAAGATACCTTTGCTTGAGATTCGTAAAGCGCTTTTGGAGGAGCATGAGAAGGAAGGTCTTGTCAGATACCACTAAGATGCCCACTACAATTGCATGAGTGTGGATGACATAAAAAGTCGCTTAAGGGAGCTTGGAGAGCTGAAAATAGATGGACTAAGGGAGGACTTATTGAAGGTATTAAAGTAACATGAATGCACAAGACATCTCATGATCTGGTCAGACCATTCCAGCATTATGAACCATGGCCACCTTCTGCTAACTGTAAATGCAATCTATAATCCTGCATTCTACTACACTTCTGAAGAGGTCCATGGCAAGAATGTTCAGGAGTTAGTAGAGAAGCCTCACATTTACATCATGGCTAGATATAGGGACACCATCGAAGATCAGCTTTTATACAGTGAAACTAGGCTGGAAGATATATATGAGCTTGGAAATCAACTTTTGTCCTCCCAAAAGGTCTCCATTAGGGACATTTGCAGGTTCTTTCATGGGGATCATCCTTCGCAAGAGGTAGAAAGTGGAGAGCAGATTAGTGGTGGCTTTGGGTGCTGTGGATGTACTGGGGCATCAGCCAGCTATATTGACCATGTGGGTTCACTGAGGGCACCGCACATTACCCTCGAAGAAAGAAGGTGAAAGGTACTGGAAGGCCCAGCTGGAAGAGAAAGAAGAAATTGCGGAGTGCATCCTTTCAAAAACATGAGCAAAGAAGAGCTGATAAGAGAGTGCAAGGGGCGGCACTAATCGGTTGATGGTTTACTAAAACCTGCATTGGAATCTAACTTGAAAGAAGTACTGAGGGGCATACAGCGAGTTCCAGCACTTTGTTTCCCCCAACAAGAATGCTCCTTACAAGAGCTCAACTTGGAAAACTATGAAGTGTTACCAGTAGAGCCTCTTCATGACCTCAAAGAACATATCAACAACATATTTAAAGAACTACCCAAGCACCTCAATGATGAAGAAAAAGTTCTATTTGGTGAGACAATGGAGGCAGTACTTTCAACAAAAGAAAGGCTCGAGGTTCAGATTACCGCCTTTGCTGTATTGTACTGGCCTTGCACCTTGGAAACCACTGCCGTTTAACAATCAAAAGACTGCTGCACACTCTTGCAGAACTTTGTGAAATGTTGTATGCCCCAGTGGAGAAGCGCACACCAAGATTTATTTTGCGTTTGCATAATGTGACATTTTGTCATGTTATTGCAGTCCGTAAAGTCTTTAAAATCCCACAAGTGCTGACATACAGGAAGCTGTTTGGAGTATACTACCACAGCATCACATGCCATGCTCCTCTTACATCTCGTATAACTTCCCTTAGCTCAGTAGACACTGAAGAAGAAGAAAGAGAATTCAGCACCATAAATTCCATCAGCAAATCAACCTCTAATGGTCATCCTGAGCACATTATTCCAAACAGCATAATACGAGTTCAAGCAGAAAGAAGCTTCAGGTCTAAGAAGAGTGCCCTGACAGATCAACAGTCAAAGATTGGACAGTATGCAAAGAACCTCCCAAACTTTCCTGACACCTCCATTCCTAATGAGCTCCTGGACAGTGAAATCTATCAGGCCCACCTAGAACAGATCAGCGATTTTCTTCTTTGTGGAAGGGGTGTTTGGTGGCATGCAGATGAGGAAAGCAAGGAAATCATATTTCATGACAGTAAAGAACAACCTGAATTTCGAGATGAAGACCCTCCAATTCACCACTTTCGCTCCTCTTCTTTCCAGAGTGAAAGGGAATACCTCAAAGAGAAGTGGGTTGAATGCTTGACTCGAGCAGATTTTCATTTACCAATCAGAAAGGTGAAAGTTTATGATCCGGATGGAAATTTAACATTCACAGAATACTACAGAGTTTTCCTTGAGGAACCTTGGCCAGAAAGTGGAGGTGACCAAAGTGCAGACCAACTGATGGTCTGTACTGCAATGTGTGATGATGAAAATGGAAACATTCATGACAAAGCCGATGACTCTGTCAATGAAGAACAGCTAGAGACTGAACAAGAAACTTTGCAAAGACCTCAGTTTAGATGGAGACGAGCTAGGTGAAGACATGAGTGAGCAGGGAATATGTACAGCAAATGAAATTAACTTACCAAATGATGCACAATCAAGTCCCACTCATTTTAGTGCTGTTCACCGTTCAGGTGCTGGTAATCAAATATTGGAACCAAACCGGCCTGCAATTCAAGAGAGAAGTAGTACAGAAAATGTTGACTGTGCAGTTGAGTATTTACAAACAAAACTTGCTCAGTCTGTTTCGAAAATATTAGGTCTGACTCCTGAAGTAAAAACCTTGGATAAGGCCAGAAAATTGCTCCACGAAAAGCAGAATAGCAGTTACCACCATGGAAAGTACAAAGATATTTTAGCCCTGGTCCAGACACAAGTGACACAAGCCCTGGTCCAGACACAAGTGTTGGCAGCTCATGCAAAGAAAGTAACACTTGTAGTACTTCTGGACTTGTCGAAAGCATTCAACAGCATAGATCATGTAACCGTACTTGCAAAACTACAGGCGCTAGGTGTTTCCCGTGCATCTCTGGATTGGTTCAAGAGCTACCTTTCTGAACGGCTGCAATGTGTCAGGATCGAAGCTGAGACCTCAAGCTTGCAGGGTATCTCACATGGAGTCCCACAGGGTTCAATCTTGGGGCCCGCCTTGTTTACTATCTACCTCAACAACATTCCTTCTATACCGGACGTGTGTTCTCTAGAATCATATGTCGATGATTCAAAGCTATACCTTTCGTTCCCAGTTGCTGAGGCTAGTAATATGATTCAACAGATCAATAAGGACTTAGAAAAAATCGTAAGCTGGTGCTGCTACAACAGCCTTCTCATAAACCCAGAGAAAACCAAGCTGCTGGTGTTGGGCACACGTCAGATGCTTCAGAGGCTGCCCGCTGATTTTCACGTCACTCTCCTTAGAAAGAAGGTCACTCCATCTCCTTCTGCTCGGGACCTTGGCCTGCAGGTGGACAGCACTCTAAGCTATGATGAACATGTCACCCAAACAGTGTCCTCGTGCATAGGTAGCTTATGTCAGATTAATAGGGTAAAGCATCTGTTTGATGCTAGGACATTAGAACGCGTTATAAATGCCTTAGTGTTTAGCAAGTTATACTACTGTTCTCCGGTGTGGTCTAATACTTCAAAGAAAAATATCTCGAAGTTCAGAATTTTGCTTGTAGAATTATCACTGGAAAGTGGAAATTTGATCATATAACACCGGCATTAGGAGAGCTAAGGTGGCTCCCGGTGACCAATTTTCTTAAATATACACTTGGAGTTTTAGCATTTAAATGTGTTAAGGGGTTAGCCCCTAGCTACCTTTGTCATAGATTTAAGACACGTGATTGCGTTCATGACCGTAATACTAGATATAAGAATAACTTGAATATCCCAGCTTATAAGTCAGCTTCTGGGCAACGCACATTTTTATACCGTGCAACGAGTTTCTGGAATTCTCTTCCATGTGAAATAAGAGGATGTGACAATTTGCCAATCTTCAAGAGACATTTAAAGGAATTTCTCAGTAGTTTTTAATTAGTAATGTGATATATTTTACCATCTATTAGAATTTTAGATTTTTAATTTTAATGTGTTTAGTATTGATTGTAATTAGTTTTTAAAACCCATTTAGTGGAAAACTAATAAACTCATTCATCAGAACGCTTCAAAAGAATTAGAGAAACGGGAGAGTGAATTTGCAGTAAACAATGGATTTCCACCAATGTATGAAGACTATAAAACTGAAGCAGCCATACAATCTGCTTACAAGAAGAGAAAACTGAGCAGGCAACTATTGAAACACTGGAAAATAACTGTACACCTCCAGTGAGCTTGAACTTCAAGCATAATAATTTGACACTAAATGTATCAGAGCAGCTCCACAAATTTATAAATTTAATCATTTTAATTTTCTTATTGGTTTCGCCAAGGATTAAATAATCACACTAAGTTAAATCTTCAAGTTCTTTTCATGCAAATACAAAAAAAATAAATAAATAAATAAACGACGTGTAATATCAGTATTAGGCAGACACTTTAATACGGGACTGATCAAGCTGATGTTCTCTAAGTACAGTTTCATTTTTCAAAAAAAAAATGGCAAAAGAAACGTTTCATTGTACTCACTGATATTGTCTACCGGTATGCAGACCATAACAAATCAGGTTTCACTGTAGTAATTTTAATTGAGAGAGTCTTGATAACTTCATTTTTACCGTCTTCAATATAGCTCCCTACTTCAAGCAAATTTCATTATTATTATTCTCTTGCCAATTATAAATTTCAGAGATCTAACAATCAATATTATAGCCTACGTAAAAACAATCAAATTTCGTAGTTAACATATAAAGAAGCTTTCAGTGCATGCACAGCCACGTATTAAGTTAAATAATTACCCATTTTTAGGACTGCAGTTCATGTATCGAGGCAATAATAATACGAAGTCGGCCGCTCTCAATGAAGCGTTAAATGGACCGCTTAATTTTTATAAGACATTATTTATACATGCAATAAAGCAACATTCCAACTCTCAGTCTTGCAATGATATGTATCAACCATGATTAAAGTTAGTAAAACTACGGATTCCCTCTTAAAAAAGAAGTACACTTTACTACACTTTCTTTGGCTTGGCTTTTAGTTTAACAGGTAAAAATTACGAATAATGCTTTATCGAAAATCGTAATTCGTTTCTACAATAATAATTATAAACGAAATCACACTCACTTGATTTATTCTGCGATATCCGCACTGACACATTGCAGTTTTCAAGAGCCGAATAGATTCTCGGTAGAATTCACGCAAAAAAAGAGAGAATGGTAGGCTTTTCAAGCAAATTATTTCCCACGGCAGACGAAATTGAAGTATTGTGTTAAATACAAATTTAAAGAGGCCTGCGGACACGAACTTCGGTACGGATCGAGTTCACTGTTTACTGAAATGCGAGAACAAAACGTTAATAAAGTTTGCCATTAAATAATGGCAACTTGAAACAATGCTGGGGGTCTCATACTCGCTCGAGAACCATTCCTTAAGTCACGCGAGTTACTTTAAGATCGATAAACGTCTTCGTTTTCGATCGGTTAGTTAGAAAATAAGAAACCATGGCCAGAAATTCCGGACAAAATGGCGGAATTTGAGCCCGCGCAGCGGTATGCGGCTTTCTCCATAATAATAGAGAAACAAACATGGCGAAATCCATGGCGAGCAAAAAGCGTTCACTTCCAGTTGCGCAGTCTTCCTTAATTTTAACGCCGTATTCGTCAATCATGGCATTCAAAATTTCCACGTAGGAGAATTGACACAACAAGCCCCCCTCCTCTCGAAGGTCACGCCAACTTCTAAGGTGCTCGTTCGGAATGTTAACCGTAAAAGCAATGTTATCTCCATCAATACAATCTTGTTTCACGTAATTCAGGCAATGTTCAGTTGATAAAGAAATGTTTTGTTTGAACTTACTGAGATCATAACCTTCTAACCGGTCCGACATTTTTTTTTTTTTTTGGTAACGAAATCCAAAACTAGAACGTAAACGTACGCGCGCAAAATTCCCGCTCTTTACAACGCTGACCAACCTGATTGTTTAACCACTCTCCCCATTTCTCAACGGAGTCTGAAGGCCTGGTTTAAAGCTTTATTTTGATGTCAAAATGGCGACCCAACGAAGCTGGCGAACGCCATGAAGAAGTGAGTTTTTCGCGTAAAAAATCGAGCTACCATGAGCTCATTTTCGCAACTTCACGGTTGAGTGATTCTGCTTTTGCAGTTTTATATTTATGTGTTACTGTGTGTTTTCATCGCCAAAAAGGACGCTGTTAATCGTTATCAATCGACCTGAAAATCGCTGTGTTTGTGGAACATGATTTGGACTTTGAGGAATGAACTTAGCAAAATTAATCCATCCCACGGAAACATGGCCAGCTGCAATGGAAGACTGCTACTTCTGGAATTTTCCGCGTAAAATAGAAGGCTAAAGAGAGCGGGAGTAGCGCTAAAATCGCACTAAAAAAGGACGGTGTTAACGGTTTGGTGTAGATTTGACATTCACAACATGGGATCACGGTTGTTTCTTCTAACGGATTCCAACTTGGGAAATGTTACAGGTACGCCAGAAATTATTCTATCCTCAATTATATTTTTTCGCTCCATACATTTCTTTGTAAACCTAATCGCCATGTTTGTTTCGGAGATATGAGATAGCCGCTGCCGTTTCGCGGGCGCCACGTCCGGAATTTTTGGCCATGGTTATCATTGGTTAATTCATAGTGACTGTGACTTAAATCACTAAGACGTAACGTAATTAAGCAAGTCCTATTTCCTGCTGCTGTCATTGTCCTGGCTCCGGTTCACTGATTTTTTGACGGGCAAATCGTGCATATTAATGACAGCAAGGGCAAACTAGCTCTTTTTTAGCACGAAAGACAATGCTTTACCTACCAGTCTCCCTTTTCATTTTTATTTCCTTCCTCCTCCACAATTTTATTATTTTCCCTCCTCAATGTTTTTATTCCCTCCTCCACAATTTTATTATTTTCCCTCCTCATTCTTGAATTCCCTCCCTCTCCACAATGTTAATCTTTCCCCACCTCCTTCTCATTCTTTTTTATCCTTCTCCTTCACAATTTCTATTATTTTCCCTCCTCAATCTTGATTTGCCTCCTCCTCCACAATTTTATTATTTTCCCTCCTCCACCTCCACCTCCTCATTTATTATTCTATATATTTTTCGATCCACAAATACATAGACCTCTTGTCGACTCTACATCAACCCTACATCGACCAAACATCGACCCCACGTCGACCCTACATCCACCCCACATTGACCCCATTTCGACCCTACATCGATCCCACATCGACCCTACATCGCCCCTACATCGACCCCACATCGACCCTATATCGATCCTACATCGACCCAACATCGACCCTAGACTCAACTTTTTTTCAACACAGCTTGGTGAATAGTGAATATATCCAACCATCACCACATTTTTCCCTCCTCAAGTTTTTTATTCCCTCCTCAATAATTTTATTATTTTCCCTCCTGAATGTTTTTATTCCCTCCTCCTCCTCCACCTCCTTCTTATTTTTATTGTTTTCTCTCCTCCTCCTCCTCATTTCTATTGTTTTCCCTCGAAAAGGCCAAAGAGGCCAAAATCAGGCCTAAAAGACCAAACTCAAATGCGGTGGCCTGATTTTGACCTCTTTGGCCTTTTCAGGGGAAAACAATAGAAATGAGGAGGAGGAGAAGGAGGAGGAGAAGGTGGAGGGAAAACGATAAAAATGACGAGGAGAAGGAGGAGGTGCAGGAGAAGGAGGAGGAGGAGAAGAAGGAGGGAAAACGATAAAAAATGAGGAGGAGGTGGAGGAGAAGGTGGAGGAGGAGGAGGAGGAGGGAATAAAAACATTGAGGAGGGAAAATAATAAAAATGAGGAGGAGGTGGAGGAGCAGGAGGATTCAATAGAAACATGAAGGAGGGAAAATAATAAAATTGTGGAGGAGAGAATAAAAAAATTGAGGAGGGGAAAAATGTGGTGGTGGTTGTATATATTCCCTATTCACCAAGCAAAGTTGATTCTAGGGTCGATCTGGGTTCGATGTGGGGTAGATGTAGGGTTGATGTAGGATCGATCGGAGGTCGATGTATTTGTGGTTGGAAAAATATATAGAATAAATATAAATATATATATTATAAATGAGGTGGAGGTGGAGGGGGAAAATAATAAAATTGTGGAGGCGGAGGCAAATAACAAAAATTGTGAAGCAGGGAGATAAAAAAAAGAATGAGGAGAAGGTGGGGAAAGATAAATATTGTGGAGAGGGAGGCAATGCAAGAATGAGGAGGGAAAATAATATAAATGTGGAGGAGGGAAAACAATAAAATTGTGGAGGAGGGACTAAAAAAATTGAGGAGGGAAACTAATAAAATTGTGGAGGCGGAGACAAATCAAAATTGAGGAGGGAACATAATAAAAATTGTGAAGGAGAAGGATAAAAAAAGAATGAGGAGAAGGTGGGGAAAGATTAGTATTGTGGATAGGGAGGCAATTCAAGAATGAGGAGGGAAAAAAATAAAATTGCGGAGGAGAGACTAAAAAAATTGAGGAGGGAAATTAATAAAATTGTGGAGGAGGAGGAAAATAAAAATGAAAAGGGGACAGGTAGGTAAAGCATTGTCTTTCGTGCTAAAAAAAGAGCTAGTTTGCCTTTGCCCTCATTTATATGCACGCTTTGCCCGTCAATTAACCAATGAAAACGTTTCTTATTTTCTAACTAACCAATCGAAAACGAAGACGTTTATCGACCTTAAAGTAACTAGAAAGCCTAAACCAAGTAAAAATAGCACACGACCTTATCTTAATGAGAATCCTGCGCATTTTATTCATGAGATAAAGACAAAAGGTTATGACGTCATTGGCGTTAATGCATTCCTGCGCAAGTTAATGATTCCTGCGCCAAAAAGTGGAGTAAACGGTCCCTCCTATACTACTAAGTTTCTTTTAAGGAAGCCAAGCGTGCGGTTTGCCTTGGCTGTTATCTAGTCAATGTGTCGATTCCACTTGAGATCTTTTGAGAACAGTGCCATGCAGGTAATAAGTATGTTGGAATGGGGTTTTAGACGGCGAAATCGGGGACACCTCCCACTTAGAGTCATTAAACTCCATCCTCTAAGTTGCCTCCCATTTCTGTAGCGCTTCAAGGTCATCCTTGAGCTGTCTGCAGTGATATTCACTTGTGATAGTCAAATAGAGAATGATATGGTCGGCGAATAGATGAACCATTGATCTTCTGTTCTGCGGGAGGATCGTTAATGTCTACCAGAAAGAGCACTGGACCTATGACGGAGCCTTGAGGCACATCAGAAAGGAGAGCTACAAAATTAGACCTCTCGCCGTCGACCACTACGCATTGTTGCCGATTTTCAAGGAAGGCTTTAATCCACTTCAGAGTGCCGCCTCCAATACCATAATTCTCTAGTTTATAAAGAAGTCTGTTGTGTTGAACCTTTTCAAAGGCCTTTGAACAGTCTAGTATGATGATATCAGTCTGCTTAGCATGCGAGTTGTCGACAATATCATTACAAACTCAATTAGCTGCGATTAACACGACTTGAATCAGCGAAAGCCATGCTGCAAATGATAGAGGAGATTGTGAAGTTATAGATGTGACATGATACTCCTAGTGATTGTGTGCTCTAGCAATTTACTGCAGATACATGACAGGGAAATTAGTCTGTAGTTTGCCGGACTTTCCTTATCGCCTTTCTCAAAGATAAGTATTACCAAGACTTTTTTCCAGTCCTCTGGTACTTGGTGAGATGATAGGGACTTACTGAAGATCTTCTGAAGGACTGTTGCTATTACTGAAGAGAGCTCCAGGAGGACCATGGGAGAAAGACCATCAGGCCCAGCGGCCTTGTGTGGCTTTAGGTTATCTAATAGCTTAGCTTAGCAAAGTGAGTTGTATCACGTCAGTTGATGGTATTAAACTCTGGTTATTGACCTCATTGGTCAATTAAGTCGCGATGTTATTGGTCGTCTGTCAGTTAAGCTGTGATGTTTTTGGCTATGAAGACTCGTAATGTCATTGGTGCGTTTCGATCTTTTGTCACAGTTAAACAGTCGTTTATTGTTAGTCAAATTGATAGTTGTCCAGTCGCTCTCTCGTAGTTAGTTTTGCTTGATTCCGTCAATAAGTCGTTTGTACGGTGCCGGTAACTGTTGACTGCCATTCGAAGGTATTTGTTCTAAGTTAGTAAACCAGCTTTCTAAAGTGGGTCGTTGATAGTAGTCTGAAGAATATATAAACATGTCGCGGAGTCCCAGTCGATTTGATGTTTCGTCTGTGATTGTTGAGAGGTTTTGCAACTGATTTTGAGTTCATTTTTTTTATTGTTGTTGACTTTTCAGTTTGATTATATGTTATTCCTGGCCCTGTTCAGCTACGTTGTTCTTGTTCGTCAAGACAAAATTCCTTCCATCGCCGAAATTGTGCTTATCATCTTCGTTTGTACTTTGTGCGCTGAGGAAATCAGACAGGTAATACAATGTTGTACATAACGACCTCTAGCCTAGCTGGTGACTCTTTGACACTTAAAAAAGAGATCACTTATGTACTACATACATTGAACTTCACTTGCTTTTAGAAGAGAGTATAATTTTGCTGATTTTAGTGCCCCGCGTACGGTACTCGTTGGGCGCGGACAGATTTTAACACACACTTTTTTAAAGTACCGAGTGCTAGGGATCGATGGATGAATGGACGGATAGGTACTTTATTGGTATGGACATCGCAGCCAGAGGCTGAACTACGTATATACATACAAAAGACAAAAACTACTAAATTATACAGAACGCATAAATTACAATCGATTTAAGAAATTCAAAAGCTTTAACTACAAAGGATATCTAAATACACAAAAAATTTATAAAAAACGAACAAAGTTTTATTTTAAAAAAACTGGTGGCTATTAGAATGCGTTTACCCGAAGGTATTGGGAATTAATAAAACCACTCTTGGCCCTAAAAGTTTTAAACTTGACACCAAAAGTCCTGGCATGCCTGAAGGGGTTTGACCGTGTATATTGAGTAAAATTGCGGAACAATGCGGTTTGCGATTTATATAAAAGATTGCTCTTTTTTTGGTAGATTCTTCATTCCGAACCTCCAACACTGAAAAACAAATTCAAAACATGGGCCTCCAGTTACTGGAACCGTTTCGACGGCCTCGCAGTGGTATCGTTTTTCATTGGCCTTGGACTCAGACTATATCCACCAACGCGTGATGCAGGTCACGTGGTATACTGCTTTGATGTGGCTTTGTGGATTATGCGTTTGATGCACTTTTTTTCTGTTAGCAAATACATGGGACCTTATGTGGTGATGATTCACAGGATGGTAAGGGGACGACAGTTATTGAAGATCATTTAAATATTTAGCTTCAAAGTAACACGCCGGGTTACCAAGTAATTTCTCTATTTGGAGTTCAAATTTACTACATTACATTATTTATAAGCACGCATGATTCATATCCTGTACATAATTGTGATGATTACAGTATACAAGTGTCACATGTTGACGTAAATACTCAAAGTAAAAGAGGAAAGTGTCCAATTGAAAGCGGGCAAAACATAACGGGGATTCATTCCAACTTGGTTGGAAAGCTTTGGGCGCAAGACACGGTAAACTTGTCGGGCTTCATAACTATTAGATTATATTAACTACGACCCAGTGAACAGCGTATAGTTCTCTGATTTTAGTAACCAAATTGAACTTACAGGGTAATGAGTAAAACCAATGCTATTTCTAGGTTACATATATTCCATCATAAAAGTGCAGGGCAAGCGCTAACCGGTTCTGTTTGAAAGTCAAGTAACTGAATGAAAAATTACTTTTACATCAGAAATTTCATATTTTGAAAAGAACCTTGAAGCAATTAAAGAAAACACATTCAGGAAAATTTACCTTGATATTCTATTATTTTTAAGTCATAAAATTATTTAGGAAGTGCGAGAAACACACTACTGCAGCTTTTTCGTATTTCTTTAGCAACTTTGTTGTTGTTGCTGTTTGCTTGATGGTGCTTGTCAGGGCATTGACCATTCTGGCCTTGCAAAACATTTGTTATTTAATATCTTTTGACTCCTTAGACTCTGGATTTAATGTATTTTCTTCTGATCATGGTGGTTTTTTTCCTGGCCTATGGAATTCCTCAACAAGCTATCCTGTACCCAAACGAAGGTCCTTCCTGGTCCATGGCATCTCGGGTCTTCTTCAGGCCTTACTTTCAGGCCTATGGAGAACTCTTTTTGAATGCTCCAGATTTAAGTAAGTATTTCGTTTTGATAATCGCGGAATACCAGGTGATGGCTACCATTTCGTGAACATGTATTCGAGAATAGAAGTTTTGTCGAGCGCAATAGTCCGCGGTTACATTTATACTTCTACAGAAAACTTTCGTTATTCAGCTCGCTTTTTCCTTTGTTTTAAGTTGATCTTCGATAAAGATATCCTTTACGCTCGAAATGTGCTCCATTTGTGATTGGGGCTCTATGAGCCTATGGCTCTGTGGTCCCACAGTTTCTGGGTTTATGTGTATGTGGGTCTGGCTGTGGTAGCTAATTGTCTCGTATATTTTATTCCAGTTGAAAACACAACGACTGTTTTTGGCACTCCAAGAAAAGATAGCTACGGGGACACAGTAGTGTCATTCATGACAGCGATTTACTTGCTTGTCGTCAACATTCTTCTGTTAAATCTTCTTATTGCTATTTTCAAGTAAGTCTCCAAGAGTAAATTGCTCTATTAAAAAGTTGCCTAAGGCTCCTTCGAATGACCATATTCCGGAATAAGAAAACATGGAATAGAGTCAAAAATCACTTGTTTTACACTAGTAAAATTTAGAAATCTGGAGGATATTAACAAATGAGATGAAAGTGGTCTGCTAATGGTCCAAAAATTGGGGATTGAACGGATTTGTCACAAATTTCTGCGTATTTTTATTCCAGAACTCGATATGAATACAGAAAGATCGTCATAAACAGTGGACTAATTCGTTACGCTATCACCGTACTATTATTTACATGTAGACCTAACCTAGATAATCGAACTCTAGTTTTACAATAACTGAGCGATTTCTCGCGTGCTCTTTTGCCGAGAGGTACGGTCGATAAGATTGCAGACCATGGAAATGATGTGGTGGTGGCACAATTTGTTTTTGTCTTTTTTCTCCGCGCGAATTTTCGAGAAGCTAGAATCTAAATGGATTTCAACAACTACCAATGTTATTGTAAAAATATCGAAGACAATGTTTTTGGTCGGTTCTCTTACAGAACATAGAAATAACGTCAAAATGTTCAAAAGTCAAGTGTAACCAAGAGTCGCAGGCGAGTGGTTTTGCTGCAAACTTTTTAACATGTTGACATTATTTCTATAGTCTATAAGAGTACAGACCATGTAAAATTGTCGTCGATTTGTTAGTTCTTAAAATGATAATAATAATCGAACGCTAGTTCTATCGACCTCAACTTTGTGCCTGTCACTGATTGAGTTCAACCAGAAACTCATAAGGGTTGTTCAACCCCTCATGAGTTTTTGGTTCAACTGAATTCGATAATCGAACAAAATAGAACAATTACCGAACCAATCGAACTTTTTTAACGCAGGGTGTCAGAGGCCTGTCCTTACGCTACGAGACTTATCGACACAATGGAACTTCATTCGAATGCTTTGTAATAGACCTTTGGGTTGCAAGTCCATCTCTCTTACCACTTGGCCACGCTGTCTCCACGATTGAAAAACTGAACGATTAGGTCCGATTGCCTTCGACGGGGATGGAGACCGTCGATTATTAAGGTGTAATATCCATGACACTTAAAGTTAGACTACTGTAACCGGGGCCAGTTAGACAAAGTTGACCAATTGGATTACAGGAAATCGCTTGAAAAGCCTTAACTATTAATGGTGTCCAAAGCTCATTCTTAATGAGAAAATCAACTATCAGTCAAATATCACTGAATTGATTGTAAAAGATAAGGTGAAAATGGCTTGAGAATCGGCAGCATGCGCCTTTTATGCCATAATTCTTACATCTTTATCTACATGTAGCTATTTAACTTTCATCCTATACACCTGTGGAGGCGGTTGTGGTCGAGCGGTTAACTGCACGAACTCCACTTTGTCTCTCTTCACTCAGGTGTATAAATGGGTACCGGCGACATACTGCCGGAGGGTAACCCTGCGATGGACTAGCATCCCGTCCAGAGGGGAGTAGCAATACTCCTAGGCATACCTCATGCTAAGGAAACCGGAATAATATGAGCTCCGGCCGTTTGAGCCTTTGGCTCCTGTGAGCCTTTGCCGTTACCCTTAATTTACATATTATTATAGCTATTTAACTTTCATCCTTTGCATCTCAGTAATACGTACGAGAAGGTGCAGACCAACGCAAAACAGATCTGGAAGTTTGAGCGTTACTACCTGGTTACGGAATACAAGCAGAGACCTGTCTTAATACCACCGTTCATTATCTTGAATCATGTGATCTACGCTATAAGATTCTTGTACCGCTGCTGTTTCAAGAAATCTTGCAATCGAAATGGAAATCAAGACGCTGCTTCTAAAGTGAAAAGTAAGACGTCTAGTTTTTAAAACCAAAGCAAAGTTCGCCAGAACTTTCTGGTCTGAACTATTCAGATCGAAAAAGGGAGAGCAGAAGGTAATTTTTAAACAACTGTGTCTTCATTCGATGCTGATATATATGAAAGAAGAATGCGCAATTACTTCATCCTTGTTTGTTTGCTAACCTTCAGTGTTAGGCTTTCATGGTTTTTGATGACAGAAGAGATGGGAGACCACATTCTAATCACGCACCAGTTAATTGGGTCAACATTAGATTCCATCGTCCAGAACCACATTAGACACGTCATGAATGTTACACAAAGCAGTTCATCATATAGAAGCAAGCGCACTGACTATAGTGATCAGGGTTGAAAACTGACTATAATAATGAGGGTTAAATACTGACAATAGTGATTAGGGTTAAGCACTGACTCGAAATGGTTAGTTTTCATTTACTGTTAGGTCTGTCACCATAAACATGTCAAACGAAGCTGATCTCGCTGTCGAATCCACCGTGGTATAGGTGGTGGAGACGATAGGATTCGGTGCCTCTGTCCGGGGATCGATAGGACTTAGATTAAGAAAAGAGATTAGAAGGGCAGACGTTTGAGTGACTTAGAAATTTCATGTAAGTGTAGCTAAGAGGGGAAGGTGGTTCTGAAGAATGTAATCGAATGCTGACCAGTTAATCGCCATGTAAGCAGCTGTATTTTATCTTTCCCTAGGGAATTCCTATGAAAATAGCATGAAAATTTTCGAAGAGCGATGCGTAGATGAATACCTTAGAGAGAAAAACGCACTGCTTCGTGCCACCCAAGAAGAACAAATCAGAGTGATCAATGATAGGTATAACCAGCCGGAATTATGCTTCTAGTTACATTTTTTTGTCTGTTAGATCAATCAATTCGTGACTATTTTTACAAAATTTTATTGGGAGGAGCGTGGAGCAAAAAAAACAAATGCTTTTCACTGGCTGCACTTTGATAAATTTTGGAAGTATGGCTTTTGATACTAAGAATAAGTAAGGTAGCCAGTGGTGAACGATTGCTTTTTTCTTTGTTTCGTTTTGTTATGTTTGTTTGTTTGTTTGTTTGTTTGTTTTTGTTGCTTCTTTTGTCCTTTCTAGATATATTTATTTACCAAACGAGTTTCAAACCCCACAAAAAATGCTTACAAGTAGTTAAAAAGATAACCGTTATTCCAATATGATAGATATGCTTTTATCCTTTGCAAATCTGACAGCATGGGTTCAGTTTCTAGCCAGCTCCAAGATATGTTTCGATTTGTTAACCAGCGGTTCAAGAAAGTTGATGAAGAGTTCTATAGACTGGGAAAACTCGATTCGAAATCAAGGCGTCCATCTATCGCAGACGTATTAACAGGTAAAATTATAGTGTGCGACTGTTTTTGTTCTCCAGATAGAGAAAGTGTTTGTATTATATTAGCTGTATAATTAGTGTGCACAATCACTCTTAGGCCCAGCTGTCTACACTTCGCAGGATAAAATTTATAATAAACGCAACTATATTTAAATGGTTAGGGTTACCATGCACATTTATCCAGACCCAAATTATGAAACGCCCCCGTTTTCAATATAATGAACAATGGTTTCGTGGTAAGACGAGTAAGTGGGGTATATAAAGTTGTGTTTTCAAATATATGGGGCCTGGTAAACCAGGCCTTAGGTACAAAAGTGAAAAAACGGACTTTAAAGGGGAACCACAATTAATGGTAATCCATTAGTTCTCATTGTGGCCACAAGTTTAAAGAATCCCAACTGGCCGGAGGAAAACCAGTTGGCTCAATCATAGGGAGCTTAAGCAACGACAACGGCAACGGCTATGATGACGTTTCCAAAGAGTGAATTCTGGCTGTCTCAAACTTCATTGCTCTTATTTCAACTCTTTTAATTTGTCAAATGTTGGCGATTTTTTTCAGAAGTTGAATTCTAAAGGACCTTGTCATAGTACAGAAAAGAAATAGAAAGTCGTTGTCTTGTGTTTACGTCCTCGGTAAGACGTGAAATTAGGCAGTTTCAAGTCGTAGTCGTGCAGAGACGGCAAGGAAATGTACAAAAAAGCGTGATTACGTGCAAAGTTGTTGTTTTGCTAATCTAAACTTATTGCTTTTTTGCCGTTGTCATTGTCGTCGCCGTAGCCGTAGTCCAGTTCCACGCTCTTATACTACTACATGAGAAATTTCTGTAATTTTATTGGTTTAGAGCAGTGGTATTTCAGCTTACCGGTAATTTGAAAGACCTACCGGTAATTTGAAATACCTACATGTGAAAATTATAAACAAATAATAGGATGATTTGTACCTGATATTTGGGTGTAAATACCACTCGTGATATTTCAAAATATGTCTCAAAGAAGTAGACAGTTCGTCCCATGAATGTCGTGAAATTGTTCGCAAGAAGACTCTGCTGCTTAACTGTACTCTTTAGAATGTGAACTGCATTTTCTTCCCTCTTAGGACAAAGTGGGTGACTGCAGTGTCAACTGGCAAGAAGTCAGCTTTCAAATCAACCTGCAAGCCATTCTCTCATTTATCTTGCACAAGGTGGCCACGTTAAATAACGCATTCTTTTGAATGGAGTCCCGGCCTTAAGTCACATTTCATTTACTTCTTCCCCTCTCTGAAGTTACCTTTCAGTGACGGGGATATATTGTGCGTGTGTGTTTATTTATTTATTTTGTTTTGTTTTTTTCATTTTTTGCTTCGTGAATATCTTATTCATACAAAAGTCATACAACTGGGTAGTTTCTTGTTGGTGTTGCAATCACAAACTGGACCCCGGCGGGGGTACTCCTGGGAATTCTTGGTGGGGGTGTGCCGCCCGGTTCTCCAGACCAGAAAGACTAAAATCTGTCATTTTTCACACCCTTTTCCACACCTGGGGCCCGTTTCTCGAACGTCCTGGTAACTTTTCGGGCCCCAAATCAAATATTCAAATCGAAATATAAAGGGTAAGAACGCGGGTCCCGCCAAGAAAACTACTCCATTTTGTTTCATTAACTGATAGTTTTATCATGTTAGATGCAAAACTATTAAAACTTCGATCTTTAATGTAAAAGGCAACGGCTTTCCAGGCCCGTTAATTATCGGGACTTTCGAAAAACGGGCCCCTGACCCCAAAAATCCATGCCCGTTTTTAGACCTGGCCTCTAAGAAATTACGTCATTATTTAGATTAGAACAGCATCAAAAAAGATTTCTTAACGACCATTTCGAATTCGCATTCGCATTCGCCACAATAACACACAAGCGAACCAACGATGGTTTCCGCAACACTATAGCCTGTGTTATTTTTGGTTACTTTAGCTGTTTTATATGTAATTGTTTGTGTTTCCGTGCCACCTGTTTGCTTTTCGTACTAGTACAATGCTGTTTTGTCGATTCCAGTGTGCATAGCTTTATAAACTACATCGATAAAATTATAACTACAGCTTTCCGATGCAATCTTTTCTTTCAAAGCTTAAAAATTACAATTTCTGAGCTGTATGCAAAACACCTTCGCTCGGCCATAACGCTGTTATTGTCGATTAATCAAACAGTGCAGTTACCTATTATATCCCCTTTTTTTTATATACAAAATAGATAACAATACTATCACGGTAGCTTCTCTCAATGTACGGGGCCTTGGGAATAACGTTAAAAGAAGAGAAATTTTTAATTGGCTCAGATCTAAGAAATACTCGATTTACATGCTGCAAGAAGTACATTGTTCGCAAGAAAATTCACACCTATGGGCTGCTGAATGTACAAAAGTCTTTTCAGCTCATTTTCCAGCAGCAAAGCTGGGGTAAGCATTCTTTTCAACAATAATTTCGATCTTCAAATTATGAAAACTTTCATTGATGACTCAGGGCGCCTTATCTTGTGTGACTTAAAAACAAATGGAAAAAGTATAACCTTAGCAAATATTTACGCGCCTAACGAAGATGATCCAGCTTTTTTTAAGAATCTCCTTGATCACCTTGAAGATTTCGAAGGAGAGGAAATTATTATTGGAGGCGATTTCAATCTCGTCCTTGATGTAGAGAAAGATAAAAAAGGTGGCCTGCCCAGAACACATCACAATGCGCAAAAAACCATTTATGAGATATGCGATAACCTCGAGCTTGTTGATGCTTGGAGAATATTGAACCCCGAAGAAAGAAGGTATACATGGCGCCAAACACAGCTTACTGTCCACTGTAGACTAGATTTCTTTTTAACAAGTCAGAGCTTTCTGGGTAGCATTACCTCCGCAAACATCCTACCGGGCTTTAAGACAGACCACTCAATGATCACATTAAATATATCTCTGCATTCAAACCCAAGAGGACCTGGTTTTTGGAAACTCAACACATCGCTTCTGGCCGATAAGGATTATATCGATTTGATAAGGTTAACCATCCAGGAAACAGAGAACGAATACGCAAATGATAAGTCAATAAACCCTGCGCTCCCTTGGGATATGATCAAACTTAAAATTCGAGAGAAATCTCTTGGCTTCGCTACTGCCAAAAAGCGTAAAACTTCACATAAACAGCATGAGCTAGAAGAAAAAATCGCCTTACTAGAAAAAGAACTTGAAGAGGCTTCTGTCAGCGAAACGCAAAAAACAAATAAAACAGAACAACTTGAGCTATCCAAAAGTGAATTAGAAGAGATAATTAAAGTACGTACCCAAGGGGCAATCTTGAGATGTAAAATTAAATGGTACAATGAAGGCGAAAAAAACACTAAATATTTTCTAAACCTTGAGAAAAGACATTTCAAACTGAGTACAATAGGCCAGCTTAAAATCACCGATCAAAAATTTATCACATCTGATAAGGAAATCCTTGCTGAATGCGAAACCTTTTACAAAGAGCTCTACACATCCCAGGAAAATGTGATACCAACAGACAGCGATTTTTTTCAACCTGAAAACGAAACGTCTCTGGACGACAACGAGGCAACGAGTTGCGAAGGATATTTAACCGAACAAGATTGTCTTAAAGCTTTAAGAAACATGGATCGAGACAAAACCCCTGGAACTGATGGACTCCCTGCCGAGTTCTACAAAATTTTTTGGAAAGACTTATCTCCTCTTTTAATAAGTGCACTCAACTATTCATATGATAAAGGAGCCCTTTCGATCACACAGAGACGCGGAATCATTAAACTCATACCAAAAAAAGACGCAGAACCGCACTTCATTAAAAACTGGCGGCCCCTTACTCTCCTCAACTGCGACTACAAAATAGCTGCGAAAGCTATCGCAAACCGAATAAAATCTGTTATCCCAAAACTTATCAATAACGACCAGACCGGTTTCCTAAAAGGAAGATTTATTGGAGAAAACATTAGATTGATAGATAACATTATAAATTACGCTTCTCAACAAAATATCCCTGGGCTATTGCTCTTTGTAGATTTTGAAAAAGCCTTTGATTCGCTTGAATGGTCTTTTATTGAGCGCACGCTCCAGCACTTTGGTTTCGGCTCTTCTTTGATAACCTGGATTCAAACATTTTACAAGAACATCGAAAGCTGTGTCCTAAACAATGGCTGGACGAGTTGTTTTTTTCAACCACAAAGAGGTGTTAGGCAAGGTTGCCCTCTTTCGCCGTACCTATTTATACTATCTGCTGAAATTTTAGCTAAAGCAACCAGATCGAACAAGAATATTAAAGGAATATCTGTAAACAACTCAGAAATTAAAATTAGCCAGTATGCAGATGACACAACTTTCATTCTTAACGGTACTAGAGATTCATTATCCGCCACACTTAAGATGATCGAGACTTTTAGCAGTATGTCTGGTCTCAGACTCAACAGTAAAAAGACTGAAGCTCTATGGATTGGATCAATGGCAGGAAATAAGGAAAAACTTCTTCCCGAGAAGAATTTTAAATGGCCAGAAAACAAAGTTAAGGTCCTTGGCGTTTGGCTTTCTACCTATCCTGATATCACATTAAGCTTAAACTATAGGGAAAAAGCGAACAAAATTAAAAACATATTAAGCAATTGGAAATATAGGCGGCTAACGTTACTCGGCAAAATCCAAGTTATTAAAAGCTTAGCGGCATCTCAACTTGCGTATATTTTAGCTCCGCTGCCGACAAATCATAAAATTATCAAAGAAATACACGATCTTTTCTTCAGCTTTCTTTGGAACAATAAGTGCGATAAGATTAAGCGAAGTGTCATGACAAACGACTATAACAATGGAGGGTTAAAAATGATTGACATCGCTTCATTTACCAAATCGCTCAAGACTGTTTGGATCAAAAAATACCTCGACGACTCTAACTGCGGAAAATGGAAATACTTTTTTGAAGTAGAACTTAAGAAGTACGGCGGCAAACTAGTCTTCACATGTAATTTACACAAACGTGACATTTCAAAGTCGATATCGGTCCAAGACCCACTTCTACAAGAAATTTTAGAAATATGGTCAGAAATTAATTTTGATGCTAACATCAAAACCGAGCAGCAATTCCTTGAACAACATATATGGCATAATTCGCTGATTAGGATCGAAAACAGACCGGTCTTCTACAAACATCTTTTCCTGCATGGAATCACTAAGGTAGCCCACTTAATGACAGACTCGCGGAATTTTCTCCCCCTAGCAGTCAACCAGAAAATTCCGAATTTAACAACTTTTCTTATGTCCCTTAAATCGCAGTTTTACACAGAGTCCAACAACATTGATGCAACTTCTAAGAAATGGAATCCTTTACGTCCACTTCTCAACATTACATAGCTTTTGGTAAAATAAAAGCTTTCCTATGTATCCATTTTCTGTAAATGAACCAAGGCCAAAGTGCAATTGAGAGTTAGACATACCGCCAATATTTCTTAATTAAAGTATCTATTTCACATATCTTTCCGCACTGTTTATTAATCATCTTATTAATCATCTAATTATGCATATTTATGATTTCTTATTAATATTAGCAATTGTTGTCAATGTTATCTCAAGTAGTTATTGCTAAAAACCGTTTTAGGCAGAGGAGTCGCCTTTTTTCTTTCTTTCTTCTCTTCTCTTTTCTTTTCTTTTCTTTTCTTTTCATTTATTTATTGTCTTTAGTGGTCCTTTTGTTTGTTGTAAACTAGTTTTAGGTATTTTAATGTAAGTAAGTAGCAAACAAGTAAGTAGTAAAGCTGTAACGTAAGTAAATTTTGTAGTCTTGTTGTAAGTAAGTACCGTGTAGCTGTATTGTAAGTGAATGCCAAGTGTGATTATAAAATTAAATTAAATTAAATTAAATTAAAAAAAAAAAAAAAAAAAAAAAAAAAAACACTATAGCCTGCGAACAAGCTCTCCTATTTAGGCGAGCGAGGGGCTGAGGAAGCTCCTTTCCTCTGCCCCTCGCGGCTTCGCCGCTCCCTCGCGCGTTCTCGCGAGACTCGCTTCGCTCGCCCTAATAGGAGAGCTTGCTGGCAGGCTAGCAACACTAAGAAACACTTCACAATTCTTTCCACTTCATTAGCCAATATAAAAACAGAAGGATAGGTTTTAAAAAGTGTGTTGAGATTAATGAGTGAGCTCAATTACTGGCCTCTATTCCGCAAATGCAACCTCGCTTCTTTTCTGAAAATGGGGGAAATGAGGGGCAATGACATTTTCGAATTCCATGGCGTTTTGCTGATTAAGCTATATCTTTTGGAATGATTTTGTAGTGTTGCCCTCGAAAAATAGCTTTCTTGGCTTAAGTATACTTAGCGGTTGTTAGTTTTTTCCTTTTGTTAGCGTTTGGTTTTCAGTCTTAATCAAAAGGAAAAGTGTTTTTCGCAGTGTGTTTCCACAACTGTCTTTGAGCCGTTTCCTGGGGTGGCCCACTTCTGAAATGCCGTCTGAATCAGTTGCTGGGCCTTTCAGTATTTCTTTACACCATGTAACTGAAAATTAGATTGAGATTTGCAGTGCTTAATTTGTACCCACTGTTTTGGTTGAAACTCACATCAGAGTTACGTCGATTTTGTTTATTATAATTTGCTTTTCTGAGAGTGCTCGTTGTAAGCGCCCGTATCGTCTAGTTAATTAAGTTTCAGTTTGATTAGTCAGCGTTTTTAGAGTGTTGTGTTGTTTTCAAGACTCTTGCCATGTTTGCAAAATGGAAGTTGAATTAAAATTAATCTTCTGAGTGCCTATTTGTTTCTGACTTATTTTGAATGAAGGTTCATTATTATAACGCAGAACACAGAGTGGGCCGAAACCCGAGATTCCCTCACCTACATTGTAGCCTGGGAGAGGGGATTTACCAAAGGGAACAATCTATCCAGTCCAAGGGGGCTGTGGGGAAGTATCCTCTTTTAATCTGACCCATACCCATGACTTTACTGCACCTGGTCTGGCAAAATTTTACTGTTAGCTATAAACTGAGTTCGCTTATTCAACCCACTTCTTGTTAAGAGATGAAACACTACAACCAGTGTTTGATAAATTGAATCAAGTCATGAATATTATGCTAGACAATCCAAAGTAACCGTTTACCAAATTTTATGGTCTGAGGAAACTGCCAGAAAACTTTCACTCGCACAGCATTTTTATTTTCGTTGAAAGAGTGCTTCACGTTATGCTTCATTTTCAATAGAGGTAATCTCGGTATTATCACCTTGCGTATTATCACTTCAATCTTCGATGGGACAGTAAATAAGGGTGGAGTGTTATTTCTGTCATATTTTCTGTGAAAAGTGAGACTAAAACAGAAAATTACAAATTTCGAAAATAAGCTGGTTTATTCATCGGGAGACTACCTTGGGGAAACAGAAGCTTGCGGGAGCTAAGGACCAACCCAAGCAAGAAATTCAGATGGAGAGGGGTGGGAAGAGACGACCTGCGGCAGCGACTGTCAGTAAAAGAACCGGGGGGGGAGCTTGCTCGCAAGGCCGCTGTTTACCCAACAGATTTCCATCATAAGCTGCGCTTCGAACCAATCAACATTTGAGTTTAAAAATATCTGTTTTCTATTCTCCATATAAAGATATTTATGTCTCCTGATTTGTCCCAAGAGGCATTAAACCGTGTAAGAATTTTAGTTTTAAGTGTCAGCCTGCACGCAAACATCTCCTAGTTCCGAGTATATCGCCCGGCCCCTACTAACTTTATGCTGCGTAGCAGGCGCTTGGAAGTAATAAGCGAGAAAAAAGGGGCCGCGACAAAGACACACGAAAAGAGTGTCTCCGTCGCGCGCCTCGTTCTTTCTTGCGCCTTTCCAAGCGCCTGCAACGTAGAATATACTAAAAGTGTCAGTCGTGTTCGGCGTCAGGCGCACTGCATGCTTTCCACGAGAACAGCATTTGTAGTGACAGCAGGCCATAACTAGGGACTTTCACCTGCCATTTATTCGAATCAAGACTCTTTACTGATGAGAATGTGTTCGACGCGAGTTTAGAGTACCACAGGATTACCAAAAATAAGGTCGCAAACATTGGACTTTTAGTGGTTTTGGATGACCTGTGGAATTGTTTGTTTTTGTTTTAGTTTTGTTGCTGTTATTTTTTCTTTCACGTTTTCTTATGTCATACAACAGAGGCGCAACTGACATACAGAGCAGAGTTTCTTATTTCTACGGGGAAAGTAATCGAAGATGTCCAAAAACTGATAGGCTTAAGAATAAGCCGTGAGAGTTCTTGTGGACCCCTAGCAATGGCTTTAATTTCCCAACTTTCTTATTCCGTGTGAAGGAATAGGAGGTGTCGGCATTGTAGGTAAAATGCGCTCTGGGGCAAAAAAAAAAACAAACTTTCACCAAGCAGCCTAAGCACAAAGAACGGTTACTAAGGAGGCTAAGTTTGATTCAGAATTTCCTTTGTTTCTTAGCCCTAGTTATTCACAGAAGATAAATGAAATCCTGGATTAACCTGAGAACGAATTTTAACCACAAAATCTTCACCCAGGCCGCCAAACATTGTTCTTCCTCCTTCCTTCCTCCCAGAACCCTATCTTGTTTAAATTCTCAACGCTAGCTTGCTTTCTTTTCCTCGTCTGGTTGCCAGTTTGGATTGAAGTGTTTCTCTAACGGCTCCCATACTTTGTAGTAATCATGATCCACTTTCTGACATGTCTCATTTCCCCATTTTGTGATGGCCATACTGAGACTGCCTTTCAAACATGAATGCCTACAACGAGAAAAAAAAATGAATAGAGAAATTCTAAAACCAGCTAAGGCTATGTTCGCAATATACGAGATAGCTTTTGCGCCGGCGCGAAAACCATACCAGATAGGGCTTCTGTTCACACATAAGGAACGGTGATTTCGGCGCGATTTCTGTAACGGAGCGAAGCTGCGCCGCGCCGATCTCTAAGGGAGAGAGTCAGATAATTTTCTTTTTACCGAATAGGTGTTCATACTATACCCAATAGCTTTGTCACATAAAGCTTTGCAGTATAGTCTGAACATAGCTTAAGAAATGATGATAGATGTGGAAAAGATCAAGGTAAGCTACGGAGTTCCACATAACCAGATCTCATCCTACGAGCCTAAGCTGAAGTAACCATTTGACTAGAGTAAGGCCAATATGCGAGTTCTATTGGTTCCGACAAACCTGAAAATCACGCCAAAGCAGAAAATGGAAAGGAAAAGGAGAGAACGAAGAAAAAACAAAGGGTACACTTTTGGTTTTTATCACGGTTACTACGGAGATAAATATTTTTTTAATAATAAAGATTGAACACGGGCTGAATAGTGGTCTTGATTTTTAAGCTAAGGTCTGTGAGACGTTTTTTCACTATATTAGCAGAGACCTGATCTTTAAATGGTATGACAACTCGGATGGGGGCTGGAGTTGGGTCGGTTGATGGACTTTGCTGCTGGTCTACTACCTTGGAATCTACGAATTGTTTGACAGCCAGATTGATAGGTGACTCGGGTACTTAAGCTTTAGGAATACAGTCTCAAGCCGATCGCATTCTTGTGAGAAGTACGACCAGTCGGAAGATATGCAGTAAGCTCGATCTAACATGATGGTAATTAGACTGCGCTTGTACTGATTATCCACGTGGCTCTGGTAGTGGAGTAGAGAAGGCCCGTATTAGTTGGTTTTACGTAGACCTTGGTCTTGATTCTGGGAGCTAAGTTTAACAGTTCAACACCGATGAAAGGAAGCGAGGCATTCCGTTCAACCTCCATAGTAAACTTTGCTGACGGGTGGCAGTGGTTTAGGGTATCAAGAAAAATTTTGGCTGATACTATATCAGACATGATGGTAAATGTGTCATCCACATATCGTCGATAATAGGAGGGAAATTTGCCATCTTGATCGAGTTTATCTTCAATGGAGCACATAAAGACATTGCGACGCCATCTGTTTGCTCACAGAGATTTCCATTAAACTGAAAAAGTTGGTTCTTAGTGGCTGCGTGGAGTAGTTCAATTAGCTGGTCCCTGGATAGGTTCACATCATGGGTCTTGTTAAACCAGTCATCAGTGAAAGCTTGGTCAGCTAAAATCTGGATAGTTTCATTAAGTGGTGCATTGGTAAATAAAGAGGTGACATCATAGGATACTAAAATATCGCCTCTGTTAATCTCTAGGTTTTGTACTTCGTTGACAAACTCAAAGGTGTCTGTTACCGTGTACTGATTGCATGAGAGTGGTTTCAGTTTTTCATCTAGCCACTTAGCCAACGCATAGTTATAAGTATGGGTAGCGGAGGGAATTGGGCACATAGCAAGTTGTTCCTTATGCGCCTTCGGTAGGCCATATAGGTGTGCAAGTCTACAACCTTTAAGAAGGATGGAGTCAGCAATGGGCTTGGGTAGTACTTTGGATATGACAGCACTAATTTACTTTTCCTGTTGTAAAAGCGGATGATAATATTTCGCTGGCCTTCCTCTTGTTTTAGGTCTCAATATCTAGCTATTTCACCACGTTATTACCCATCAGGCGGCTGTCTTTCCCCTCGCATATGCAAGTTCCATTGTTTTGGATAACAGTTTTTGTAAACATTCTGCAATTATCTTTCAGTATATATTTTTTTGTAATCTGAACATGGTTATTCGATCGTCAAACTCTTGTTTCTGTTTATATACAGAGGAACCCTGCCTTGCAACCACCCCTTTTATAAGACCTCCTCTTGCCTCAGCTCACCTCCCATAGTCTTTCCACCCAGACGTGAAAATCTCCGAGTCATTTTATTATTTTGAAGACCTCTTTAATGCGACCACCTCCCTATTACGCATCAACGGGGTTCCACTGTATTTTTTAATTTCAGTTTTCCACATTGTAGAACAAAAAACAAAAAACAAAATGAGCGTCAGCTGGACTATGGAAATTAATGTAAAGAACTAAAATTTAGGCCCCGCTTATATGAAGAAAATTTTTCTCGAGCAGAAGGGTCACCCGCATACCCGAGCTTTCCTGGAAGAGGCAACGTTTCACGCATTTCTTTACAAAACATGGCGAACCGTTGGGCCAAAGTCTCTCCGTAGGCACTTTACGCGCTTTCCATTCAACAAAAATTCCTGTTTGAAATTTCGCGAGTTTGGTTATCGTGCTTGTAGGCAGGATACAGATCAGTGGTCCTAGGAAAAATAATTTTGTAAAATGGAAGAGGACATTTCGGTCTGACCGGCAAATCCGATCTGTATCGGTAAAGGGCTCGCATATATATAGCCAAGGCGCGGACAATTAGAGCATGCGCGAAGGCCGGTTGGGGTCAATGTTTTTTTTTTCTCTTGGCTGGGAGAGTGACTCTCCTACACGAGACAGGTTTTCTCCACATAAAAGAAAATTAAAATTTTCGGATACGAAATTGTAATAGAGAAGGAATCAGAAAAAATTCAAAATTCTCGAAAAAAATAGTATTGAAGCCCTCGTAATTTCGATCGAAAAGACCACTCAAGTTGCCCTGTGGATGACCGAACAGATGTTATAATTATATGGCACTGCAAAGAACTTAGTAATTGAGATAACCTAAAAGGGTTTTCAATGTATTTCAACTATCGCCTAACGCTTCTACTACTTTCTTTACCCACATAGTTTTTTTTTCAGTTTTACTCTCGGTCATTTTGCCATTTTCTGAGTGTGCGCTTTGGTACCGGCCTTGAGACTGAGACTTGGTGGCTCGTCAGAATTTCATGGTCAGAACTCTTGAAAACAAAGTCTCCGACCATACTTTTCTCTGGCAGTCATCAATGAAGCGGATATTTAGGCTGCATCCGCTTCTGGGCCCGTTCAAGTCTCGAAAGTCCCGATAACTAACGGGCCCCTAAAGCTGTTGTTGTTCACATGCAAGATAGAAATTTCAATAGTTTTGCATCTAACATGATAAAACTATCCGTTAATGAAAAAAAATGAGGTATTTTGCTGGCCAGAACCCGCGCTTCTCTTAATTCTTTTATTCGATTTGAATATTTGATTTTGGGCCCGAAAAGTTATAGGGACTTTGGAAAAACGCGCCCTTGGTCCGTTGTCTAAGGACGCAAGACGGAATTTACTGGAAAAATGATCTTAATGCTTTTGCCTAAACAGTGTCCTTTTAACGTGAATTTGAAGACGCCAGGGCCTAACCCACTGGTAAACACCGGTTTGATTCCAGCTTTCTAACTTGCTGTATCTGCGGTATATCATCTTAGTGTCAGATTTCAAAGCTTGTTTGAGTAGCGGAGCATGCTGTAAGGAGGAAATTGTCTGATATACTTTGACGTATCCTTTGGTAAAGGAATGAGAGAGGAACAGGTCAGCGTTCTAGACCCCAGGTTTCCTTCTATGTATATATTCGACACTAAAAACTGAAACTCATGCCTTAAGTCTTCTCACTCAAGGAGAGGTTTGTAGACTTGAAAATAGCGCTACGTCATCTACCACTCCAAAAGGCCGCCCTGCCTGGATAGCATTTCCCCAATTACTTTATGATGCGATGTTTCTTAGTTGCGTGTGCTAATGTAAGTTTTTTAATGCTGGTTAGCCTGTGTAAGCATTTGAAAAGGGGGAGACAGGGTTTAGAGCGAATTGCGTACATAGCATCCTCGACCAAGAGTTACAACCCTTTCGACGGATTCTTCTATCCCCTCAACGACCTTTCCATTGGAGTCTTACTAGGTAGTACCCAAGTAAGATTCAGAGCCACCCTTCCCCAAAATACTGCATATGAAATAACATGATTTTTTTTTCATTGTGATTCCTCACTCAAAACAAAAAACGCTTCCGAGATCATTTATCGAGGTTGTCCAAAGTTTAAAACCTACTCAGTGTTCGTGTTAACTTGCAGGGTGTATGATTTTGATGTTTTCCAAATTCCGTAATAGTTAATGCTTTTATCCCACGCGCAGGTGTCCGAAAAACTGACCACCACTTTACACTTTTAAATCAAGTATTGGTGGCAGCCAGACTATGCAGCCTTTCAGGTGTTGTATAATTGAACAAATAACTTTGAAGAGATCAAAGAAATGTACAAACAATTGTGTTTTAGACTGCTCATTCATTAAGTTCGAAGGATGGTGTTCGTGGTCACGCAACACCACTCCTTGTCTTCTCACTCTTCCTCGCTGTATGTTGTAACTGATATGATTCTATGAATTGGCAAGAACACCTTTCAAATCGCCGGAAATGTCTTAAAAACATATTTTTCTCGTGATATATTTTGTTCAACCACTTTAAGAATTTAGATCATAACGCCCAATCGGTTTGAGTGACATTTTAATAACCTGGCCCATCTCCAATGACCTCTCGTTAGGGGTAAAATTACAAAATGCGTAAGCGCCAGCAGAATTTTGGAGCTCGAGAGTGGCCCAAACTATAAAGGTAAGTTAATTTCTATTGCATGTTAGCAAATTAATCATCGTACTATAGAAGTACATCATATTTCTTCTCAGGAAACGCCAATGATCCGTTCCGGCAACAGCAAGGCGTTGGTGAATTATGCAAGTGTGTCATATTTCACTCAAAATTTGTTCAAGTTCAGAAGGTTCGTCTGAAGCCCAAATTAAATTACCCAAGCCCTTTCTTACATATGTTTTAGTACAATGTTTAAATAACTTATAGCTTGAGTTTCAGGAAAAACCAAGGTGTAGCACATGCCTGAAAATTAAATCGCGACTTAAGGTCTAAATTTAAACTTCGTTAACTTGAAAAAGAACCTAAACTGAAATAAAACTGTTTACCTTCCACATTATCATTAAGTTAAGAATTAACCGCCATACTAGGGCTAAAACCCTTTACAAATTGATTTATCGGGGAATATTTTACCACGCTTTCTTCCCTTTTGCGTGCGAGTGAAGTTTTGA
>CALNXK010000001.1:3287500-3332500 GCA_942486035.1 Porites lobata | reverse complement strand
CATTGTTGGATTCATTGTTCTTACAGTTTCCATCTCTGGTTTTCTCATTTCTGATAATGTCTAGCCCGGTTTTGTTGGCAACAGGCCCTATGCAGGCATCGTATTTTCGCGACCCTAGTCTTTTGGAATGTCCGTGTTTGAGGAACAAATATGATGGCAGTCGACAGAAATATAAATCTCTGGTGTTTATAAGTTTCGCCAAGAATGTGACTATAATTAAGTTATCCACTGCGCAAAAGAGCAAATTCTCCCAAAACACATTTTCTCATACCTCGAATGTGCAGAGGGCAAATGTCATACAATAAAATAGCTTTTTCTATCCCAAGCTTTTTCGGCCGCCATTTTTAAATTGCACGGCCTTAACTTGTGCGTGTTTATAGCAAGGACTGAAGACAACGGAGGACTCCAGTAGGCTGAAAATTTTGCAGAAGGATTGATTTTTACAGGGTATATTGCCGAAGGGTATAAAGTCTTAAAAGTTCTTTGGGATTATGGATTTTATAATTTTTATAAGGTCACCTGAAAATCAAGAATACAATGTAATGAAATACTGTTGTCGCGACCCTATTATGGTCAATCCAGTCGTGAAAATGCGACCCCATCCAGCGGCACATCCCCTTTAGCCTCTCATAAGGAAGTATTCCCACGGTTATAATCAAGACCTTCCATCAGGTAAGAAGTGTGGATAGTTTTGTGGAATAATCTAAGTAATAATCATACAATCAGTTGGATGTTTTCAAGGCTGACATAGGATTTTTCTTGAATTGGTTTTAGTATTTCTGATTGAGCTATCATCAACAGGCCATTTTGTGCTGGTCCACACAGTCGCCACATTCTGTCTGTGAAGAATCAATGTGCCGGGTTGACTTGTTTGAATCCTTTCTCCAGTAGCAGTGAAGCCAGGGTGCCTGCACGAACTAATAACAGACTGTAATTCCTGTGTTTGAAATTGTCTTATTCGAGGTTAAAAAGTCCGGTTCGGGGGCTATTGTCGGGCATTCTACGACATTAGTTCCCTAGGAGCTCTATGGTCCTCCCTGTTTGTCCTCCCCTGAAACTTTATTAGCTTAAGCAATGACGATTTTCAGCGACGCACATCAACCGGAAGTAGACGTTTTGCATTCTTGAGCTGCGGTTTGCCCAAATTTTAGGACAGATCGTCTCTATAAGAGTAAAGACACTTTGAAATACATTTTTGGTAGAATCAAAGCATAATAAAAGAGAAAGAAATCTCACTTCCGGTTGGTGTGGGTTGCTCATTCACGTCTTTGCTTGTTCTGTTCCCTAATAACTTATCATATATTTCTAAATAACGTTCTCTTAAAACAGTGAAGGCTTAGTGCATATGGTTCGGTGGAACTTATCCTCGTTTGGAAGAAAAACATTCGTTTTAGCAATGTTGGTAAACGTTTTTGATCCTGTCGTCTATGTTCGCTGATTGGACTGACAGTATAGGCAGTTACCAGGAACCGTACGTTCGACACCGAATCTAAATTTACATCAGTTTAAGGTGATTTGAAGCTCGAAGGTAGTGAGATATACAATAGAACTCTTTGACCCTGAGGTCCACATCTTAGTCCTTTTACTGCACATTTGGTTTTAGCCTTCAGTTTACAAAGTCATGTTTACAAACATCTTAGGGACTGTGCAATAATTATCGGGGGGGGCTGAAAAACTAGAGGGGGGGCATTACATAAAATTGCTGCCAAGATAGGGGGGGCTCAAAGTAAAATCACTCATTTGACGGAGGGGGGCCTTAAGTTTTATTCGAAATGTAAATAAAATTAAACGCAATAAAAGATTCTCAATACAGGCATCATGATAGACTGTAACAAATATCAATACGAACAGCTGTTAAACGATTATTGAAAATATTCCATCAAAATGAAAAGCAAATTCACAACTGATCAATTTTAACCCGTCTTCTAATTAATTGAGCTGATCCTATGTAAAGCAAAAATTATGAACTTGTTTTTCAGCTTCCCCCATAAAACAATGGGAATCAAACAGATCTCGTAGACAAGCTTTGTCGGTTTTTGATGTGAATGAAAGTAATGTTTCTTTATCGACTGAATCGATTTGCTGAATTCCATATATATCTGGCTCATAACAAAGTTCAACAGGCTCTCCTCCCGAGGATCTAAATATAATGCAAGCTCTTTTTCGTCTGTTATTTGAAGCGTTCAATCTCCTGTTCTTTGATTTTTTTTCACTGCTCCTTTCTCTTTCTGGCTTCAGAAGTTTTAGATTTTGAGCCAATGTGGTAAGCACCCTGGTACTTAGCAAATGCTTTGTCTAAATCTTCAATCAAGCGATCAACATCCTTCTCGATACTAGATGTTACATAATAACGTTTGTCATTATTGAAGCTGTGATGGCAGCTCAGTCCAGTTTTGAGTTTACCAGTGTTTTCAGAGAAGAGGCTGTCGTCGTGTTTTGATCTTATCTTTGATGGCTTGAAGCTTAAGCTTGATTTAATTTGCCTCATTTTTACCTCTAGTGATATTACTGTCATCATGTGGGTTTGGCTTGTAGTCATCACGGTGAGGGGTGGGTGTGTGTGTGTGGGTGGGTGGGTGGTGGGAGGGGGGGTGCGACGTTATTTTCAACATAACAGAGGGGGGTTAGAACTAATTTTTTTTGATTTGGAGGGGAGTACTGTCTACGTTTTTGCTAGATAACTCTAGTTTTGCAGCCCCCCCTCCAGATAATTATTGCACAGTCCCTTAGCGCAGTTACTTGAAAAAACTTGAACACTCTTTGGCATCTGTTGGTTCAGCTGCCTAAACGCGAATAAAACTAACACCTTCAGGTCAGTTTTTCTGAGTAACCTCGGCTTCAACTCGGGAGTGTTTTTATCCACTGGATATCGCAGGAGCGGATCCAGGTGGGTGGGGGGAGGGGGGTTGATTGGGTGGCTACTCAACCCCCTTTAGAACAGCCATTAAAAAATATAATGCGTGGGAAAAAAAACGGAAATACATGGGTCACAAAAACCTTGTGAAGCCAACCAGCCTCACAAATGCAGCTGCGATCGATCGAAGTGTGGTTTGTCAGAAATTTGTGGCGCTGCACCCTTGACGAATGACGGCGTTTTCACTTTTGGCCGACTAGGGTTAGTAAGATATTTCTATTTCCTCCTATTTCTTCTATTTGTGGCGTTTCAAGAGTTTGCAGTAGTGTTACTGTTCCTTAATCGCCATGTTCTGGGACAAACCTAAGACAACTTGAAATAAATTAAAGTATATTTTGGTGGCCTATTGGCATCAGCCACCCTCCATTAAAAAAATTCTTGATCCGCCCCTGTATATCGCCCCTCACTTCAGTGAAAGTGCAGGTTCTCCAGTTCGAATTCGCCATTGTCTTAGAAGACAACTGGCTAGTCATTCTAGCTTTCAGTATAGCGTAAACTGCCCCAGCTCCCCCAGTTATTGGCCGGCCCATCTACCTGTAAAGCAGAAATACTTCTGACCGTACTATGGTGGTCCACAACTGTCACGGCAAAAACAAAAACATCACGGCAAAACCGAAAACCTCACGGCAAAAACAAAATACCTCACGGCAAAACCAAAAACCTCACGGCAAAACCAAAAACCTCCTGGCAAAACCAATACTTCACAGCAAAAACAAAATAGCTTTGGTTTTGCCGTGGGTATTTGCTTTTGCCGTGAGGTATTTGGCTTTTCCTGTGAAGTATTTGGTTTTGCCGTGAGGTCTTTGGTTTTGCCGTGAGGTTTTTGGTTTTGTCGTGAGGTATTTTGTTCTTGACGTGAGGTTTTTGGTTTTGCCGTGAGGTTTTTCTGAGTTTCGGGTCTATAAATAATAACTGCGCGGAGTTACTTCCTTGATTCCAATAAACTTTTCCGCGTTCGTACACGAGAGGCCAACTTATAAAACCCATCAGCAACCTTCTATCACTCCAGTTACCGTCAGTCTCTAAGAGGAAGAAACGCTTTCTAGGACCTCTACAATTTCCAAACCGACGTTTAAATGTGCTTTGAGCGACACAAAAGTTTGACTTGTCCAATTTAAATAGTGACATCCAGCCATGGCGAAACAATCGGGACACGCCAAGGAGTACACCCGAGGTTCACGTTCTAGGCAGAATGTAATTGAGGTAAAACAAAAATCCTTGGTTTTTTTACTGTCAAACGTGACTACAATGATTTTTGTATGAAGTTGTTGCACTGAATGTATATATCCTTGCGGTATTAATCAGTATAAAACATTTTCAGTGTTTAGCTCTTAATTATTTTTAATATTAACATTAACAAAAACATTTTTTCATTGAACTGCTACTTTGTATTTTAAATGGAGTCTATTGATGAAACTACTTTTAAGGTGGCTCCGTACAGTTTTTAAGGGCCAATATCTCCCAAGTTTTAGCACAAACTACGTCGCCATAAACAAAGTTTTGGAAAAATTGCCAGCACAGTTGTATTAGATAAAGACGAAAATGTGTTATGATCAGGGTCGCAACGGCATCGGAGTTGTCATAGCAACGAAATGACGCTATTACCTATTTTACTTGCAGCAGTATATCTCGGCACTGAGAACTGTTCTTCCAAAATCTTTCACGGGAGCTTTTTCCTCCAATGGCGGCCTCGATGTTCGTGAAGTTTAAGCGAAATCTGTAAGTGCGTTATCGAGACATTTGGGATGAAGTTTTATGGTTAGAAACACAGTAAAAAAATGGACAATATTGTTGTTTGGCTGTTATCTGTAGAAAATGAAGCGTTTTTTACAAGCAATTTCACCTCATAGTTGTTTTAATCTTTTAAAAACGTGTGTGAAAGATCATGGAGATAGCTCCAGCCGATTGCTAGAAAGAAGGGTTTTATTAGTATGTATCGAAGCGCTCTTGTTAGCGCTTTTGTAAACATTTTGATCTTTTTTAACAAATTAGCGAACAATTTTTAAACCGCTCAATAGATTTTTTTCAAATTATAAGATTCTTGAGATTAACCTTTCTTTTATATGACCTTTTAGTTTCAAGATTATTGATGCATTGTAAGGCAGTAAAATAAGGGCTACAATTCGTTGCCTTTTTATGGGAAGTTTCGTTATTACAAGTGAAAACCTCTCATTATTCAAGGCATTGTCTCCAAGTTTCATTTTCACGTGAACAACAGTAACTAACAATGCATTTGACATATGCAAAAATGCTAGCTATTGTTATGCGCGAAAATATGAAACTTGGAGACAATACCTTGAATAATGAGAGGCTCACATATGTAAACAGAAAATTTCTGCCAAAATATTGGCGAATTGTAGCCCTTATTTATTAAAGTACATTTGTTAAAGTAGACCAAAATGTTCAACAACCGCTAACAAAAGCGCCTCGATACATACTAATCAAATCCTTCTTTCTAGCAATCGGCTGGAGCTATCTCCACGGTCTTTCACACACGTTTTTAAAAAGATTGAAACTACTATGAGGAGAAATTGCATGTCAAAAACGCTTCATTTTCTACAGATAAGAGCCGAACATCAAGATTATCCATTTTTTACCGTATTTCTAACCACAAAATCTTTATCCCAAAATATCTCGATAACGCTCTTACAGATTTCGCTTAAACTTCACGCACATCGAGGCGGCTATTGGAGGAAAAAGCTCCTGTGAATGATTTTGGAAGAGCAGTTCCCAGTGCTGAGAAATACTTAAAATAGGTAATAGCGTCATTTCGTTGCTATGGCAACTGCGATGTCATTCCAACCCTGATCATAAAAAATTTTCATCTTTATCTAACACAATTGTGGGGCCAATTTTTCCAAAACTTTGTTTATGGCGACGTAGTTTATGCTCAAACTTGGGAGGTATTGGCTTTGAAAAACTGTATCGAGCCACGTTAAAGCGCTGGGTGTATAAATTACCAACTTATTGAGATGTGTATTTCATTTAATATACATTAGCCTGTTTACAGACCCTCTATTTTCTCTTCAAAGTCCGTCGAGCGAGGGTGATAAAATGTAGACCCTAAGGGATTTATTGACCGCCAGCGCAAGGGGGTAGTGGTAGGGGAAGAAGAATCGCGCTCCGTGCTCCTTCTCGAGCCCTCGCTTCGCTCGCGAGCTCGCCGATGTTTTTGAAAAGAACGAAAAGAAAAATAAAACAACTTCTGTTTACAGGTTAAATATACATGAACGTTTTTTCTCTCTTCTCAAGGATGAGCAGCAATTGTCAGTGAATGATATTGAACTTACCAGCTTGGGAAAAGCAAAATCGATTTTACCTCACAAGGTAAAGCCTAAACAAAGAGACGTATATCATAGACGTATATCTGCATGCAACATCTAGCTGTAAAAAAGTATTAATTATGATATTGTGCACTTTGCCAGAAATATATCTATGAACCCAGTCTTCAAGACAGGCGGCCTGATTAACTTATACAATGTTTAAAGAAATAACAGCAAGATTAAAGCACATTTATTTTTCCTTTTATCATCCAAAGACCTTTGCATTTTGTGGCGTTTGCACATTGTTTGTATTGAACAAAAGTACATCAGAAGCGCCGAATGATAGTAGGCTTAAACACTCCATTAGAGGTAATGCAGTGTTATGAAAACGATGCATATAGATTAAAAATAGTTCTCCCACTTCATACCTGCTTTTATCGCCAGTTGTTAATGTTTAACTACTGACTAACAGATTCTGAGAGCATCAGTGGAGTGCTAAATTATGGGTGTCCTTGTGCTAAGAAAATCAGCTTTTTCTAATGCCTCTCAGTACCAGTTGTACCCTGCCAGCAGAGTCGCTTCGATCGCAGCGACTCTGCTAGGAAGGTATAGCAGTTGCTACTCAAACGAGACATTTTGAAAGGCAGCTTTTAAAGCGAACGGCACCTTTGCTCACTCTCAAACAGTCCGGAAACAATTTTTGTTAACCCCTTCATTTTTCAACGGTTACATTGCCCCAGTTTCGGTGATCTAGTCAGGCCTGGGTTTACTTTTTCCCTCGGACTGAACAAGCTTATGCTACGATTCGAATCAAGGGATTTTGTCCTTTATGCTTCCTTTTTTTGTGACTGCTGTTACCATTGCTAAATGGACCATGATTCCTTTTTATTTGTCATTTGTTTCATACATCAAAAGTCGGTTAAAACTTTCGAAGGAGAATTACTTTAGTCGTAGTGAAACTTATTATCGGGAATGAAGCACTGAGGGTCGGTTTTTTGAACGAAATCTCTTTCTTAAAGGGTAATTTTAAGAAAATACTTGCCTTTCTAGTCTACTCCATATGTTTTCATGAAACTGTTCACGATAAATGCGGGAGGTTAGATAAAAGCCCTGGACAAAATGAAAATGTCTTAGAACGCGGTTTTGTTAAACTCTGTTTAAAATCCCTTAAAATTAAATAACCGGATCCTGAAACCGTGTCCTCGAGTGACGGGAACTCAAATAAATCCACAAACAAAAAACTCTCGTAAGGCTTATTTTAAAAACGTTACAGTCAAACCAGGTCAAGCGTTCCCGTCGCTAACAATCTAATGAATTCATTAATGGAAAAATGGTTTCGTTTGTTGATTCAATAATCCATTCATAAAATGAATAATCCAACGGTCAAATTGTACCTAGATTCAATAATCAAATGTTGATTTGGTTTATGAACAAAATCTACCTGTTCTTTATTCTTGTCTGTTGTGTTCAATCGTATTTGCTTCCCTTTTCCTGCCGTTTACGATTGCGTTTTTCATTGCCTTTAATCAAAATAACAGCTAGAATAGACAGACCGCAAACGCAAAGAAACTGAAACAGGCCGAGGATCGAAATCCACCAATCACCGAAAATACACTGACCTCAGTTTGACCGTCGTGTTTTCTAAGAGGTCAGGCCTAGGTCTGTTGCACTGATTATTGGCAGTTAACTGGCGTGCATGTAACAGTTTGTTTGGGTTTGAACTTCAGAACTCGCCAACACTCGACTCTCAGAAAAAAAAAAGAGGAAGAAACAAAATTCTGAGGTCAACTTGTGGAAAGTGTAATTTTTCAAAAAACAGTAATCGAATCAACATTCGATTATGGAATCGAGGCTAAATATGACTGTTGGATTGTTCATTTTATGAATGGATTATTGAATCAACAAACGAAATCATTTTTCCGTGAATGAATTCATTAGTTCGTTAGCGACGGGAACGCTTGACCTGGTTTGACTGTAAGCAAGTAGCCAAAATACAGGGGTACACTGGTATATGTGGACAAATATTATGGGTTCTTTTTCTTGTATGAGAGTCTACCATTCAAAAAAGTTTGAAGAGAGTTCCACGGTCCTGAAGAGTTTGGGTAAATTTTAAATCCATCTGTAAATCTTTCTGTCAAATAATAATAATAATAATAATAATAATAATAACGAATATTTATACAGGATAGCCCTTCAGTGCAAGAGCACTGTTATCAAAGGGGTCCTGTCATAATAACATAATATAAGGATAAAAACTAAAATAAGATAAGAATGACTACGCAACTAACTAACTAAACTATACAAAAAATTGATCTAAAGACTCCCTAAATAGTATCCTACAGCTAATTTGCTTGATTTTTAAAGGTAAAGAATTAAAAGCTGGAGCGCCTAAAAAGTAAAAACTTTTCCGAGCAAAGTCAAGTTTCACTTTCGGCAAAGCAATGGTGGTCCCGCTGTTCCTCGTATTAAAATCGTGGATTAAAAGATTAAAATAAGAGATTCCAAGTCTTCTTTTTCATCGAAGGAAGTGTTCTGTTAGGAAGAAAGGATTAATTCTGTATGTATATAATTTTTCAAAACTGATTAATTTTTTTTTAATAAACGTTTAATGTCGAACTTAGGCTACCTGTGTTCATTTTCCCGGAGCATGTATATAGTCAAATACCGAGTTATCATGGAGAAATATTTTTCCAGAATGTATCCAAAATTTATAGTTATGAGACTTTGTTCTCATTTAATTATAACTCTTATAAAGAAAAAAAAGCAACGTGCATGGTTTGGGAAGGCATATTTTGAGAAATACTTATCAACACCTCCTGTCATGACCTGGGTTTCTAGGAAAATGTTCAATAACTCTGAATAACTCCTAGTACATTAAGACAAAAGAACTTTCCTTTATGATTAGCCAAACGGAAGTCTAACGAACCATAATTCTTACACGTAATGATTACTTATAATATAAGACGGGTACTTCATTCAAAACCTCCTTCTCTGATCCTTCGGACGTTAAATTTCACCGTTTGAGTGGGGAAAACAATTTTTAATACTTCAAGTGAATCATCCACCTGATAGTACATGATAGTACTGAGGGCCTGTAACGATTAAAGGAACCCTTTTTTGGCTACTGCTTCTCTTAATAATTCTTTCTTTTGTTGAATGATCGTAGTTTCAGTGGCACAAAAGTTTGACTTGCCAAGTCAGTAAATGTTGTCATTTAGCCATGCATCACAGAATCACAGCGCTTTAAGCAGCTTGCTTCGCAAGTTTTACGAAGTAATCCCATCTACACAGGGTGAAGCTCAAATAAAAGGAAACCTTTGACTCACCTCACTGTCAATTAACTGTTTTATACACGAAAACAGGACTACAATGATTTTCTTAGTTTAGTTCAGTATTGCCCTTATTTATATGAAGAGACTAACAATAGAGCTCTATCGATATCCAAAAGTCAGTTCTGCTAACACACTGGACACTTATTCCTAAAACAGGTCGAATCTTCATGGGTATACCAAACCTTTAAGAAGAAAAGGTGTAGTCATTATATTCCTTGTAAAGAGGAACCAAACCGGTGGGTAATTAATGATAAAAAAAACTATACTTTGTAGATTCTATTGTCGTTTACAAGGATTACACATCAGTCAGTTCGCTGCGGCAGAAAAAAAAATGGACCAAGAAAACAGACTTTCATGGGCTGCCTCATTTATGTAACACTGCATTATTCTGAATTAGGAATAACTCTTAGGAATAGCCAAATTCAGAAAAACAACTGACATGATGCAATGATTGATATAAATGGTCCGCATGCTATGGTATCTTTCCCATCGATTAAAAAGCCACCTACCAAATAAAAAGAACTATTAATTATACACGGTACGATGTGAAAGTACCGCTGAAAAGGTTTGGTTTGAATAACTGAGACTAAAAATTTAGAACCGTGTGTGATAAATAAATAGTACATTCTGGAATTGCTTGTCCAAAGATTTCATTTCAGTGTTACCATAGGATTATGACCAATATTCATGTCCGTAAATATACTGAAAGAGAATAGGTGAAACATTTGACTTCTAAATGTTAAAAGCAAGTTAAGCAGGCTAGAAGAAGCTGAAACATAATCAGCAAAAATTTGCATTTCTAATGATATCATGATTTAACGATGATCATTTTTTTATATTTTTAGTTGCGGTTGTGGTCGTTCAAAGGACTTCCATGGTAAAGAAACAACAGATGGACAAACGAATAGAGAACATGGATTAACAGAACCTGGACAGGCAAGTAGAACTGAGTTAAATGTCGCTTATACGAGGCTACCAGTCTCTCTACTCCGCAGAGGTTTCCCAAGTAAAAATATAAACGCGCCGGGGACAATCTCTCTTTCCCCTTCCCATCGTCCCTTACGCGCTTTCTTTTTCCCTCTGCCCAGCCTCACCGCGACACAAAGAGGACTATGCTGAGAAGGGAGGGCCACGAGTTCAATTTTAGCAATGTTTTGGGTTTACAGTATTAAAGTGTCTCTAAAAATCCTGAGTCTTTAAGCTTAAAGCTTAAGCTTAAGCTTAAGCTTAAGTTAATTAAGCTTATTATTCATTCAAAATACTTCCCTAATTCTGATTGGCTAAAAGCACACGCATAATTCACCATAACCAGTTACTGATGACCAAATTTGGAAGAACTTTGTGTTTAACGAGGAAATGACGTCAAAAGTGCAGCCCGTTACAGGTTAAGAGCGGATGTCAGTAAATATCGACCAGAGGTCTACAAAAGTGAAAAATCGAAAATTCTCAAAAAAATTCACAAAGTAGCACTAAGTAAGCTATTAACATAAATGTAATTTTTACTTCGATCCGATAATTATTTTCCACGTACGGGGGGGTTATTGGTTTCGCGGCTCTCGGACCGGGTTTTCCAGGCCTGAGACCATGTGTCGCAAAAAAATTGTTCTAAAATTCAAATCCATTGTAATGTGGACAACAAATAACTTATTCAGAAGAGTACTTAATTGCACACATTGTAAGCGGTGATTTAGTCAGTTTGAACGAAAGTGTAATATTTTCGAGATTTTTCATTATTTTCAATATTTTGAAGGTTTTCGTTCAATGAAAAAATGGCAAATTTCAAAGCCCAAAATCGTCGACTGGTACCTCGATTTCAGTAACGAGTCTTATACCACGTTTAAGAGCGTTATCTCTTCTTTCAAAATCTGTTTTCAAAACTACGGGCAACTTAAAAGAAAATGTTTGAGGCCAAAAAATACTAGTAGTACTTTTCTGAAATTTGAGCTTTCCAGACTCAGCGGGTCGACGCTAAAAACTCAGAAAAATGCAATAAGAAATCAGTTTGAGCAACAGTGATTTAACGTTATCAGCTATCAGAAACCAACACGTGTTTATCGAGCGATCTGATAAAATTTAAAGCCGTTTTCCAACAAGAAAAGCAGAGTTTAGCCATCTTCTGCTACCAAACGCACGAGTCACGTAAGGTTGTCAAAGGGCAAAGCACAATAATAAACTTCAAAAAGCACAACGTTTCTGCGTCCAGAAATTAGACTTTAGCGGACAGAACAGTGCCTACGAGTGTATGTTTCATACCTTAGCATTAGTTTCCTAGATACTGGAAATAAAAAACATCAAGGACAGCATCGGCAAGAGCATCTTCGGCTGCTCTCAAACGACGGAGATTGCGTTACTTTTCACAGATTGACCGCTTACCACCTGTTTTTGGGCTCGCATTTCGACGGAAAGCTTGCCTCTAGAGGCGCGTGGCACGGATCTGAACTCTTCTTCACGAGACATTTAGCAGAATTCATCGGAAATATGCTACCACCACATGAGCTTTTTTTCGGGTATTTGTCGTTTTTTATGCGAAAACTTCGGGTAAGCAGATTCTCGCAAAAACCATTTGGCTTAAAAAATGTGTTTAAAAGCCCACCCTGGATTTGAAGCAAAAAGTATTTCCTCGAAATAAGCTAAAATGCCCAATTCACGAGGTGAAAAAAATGGATGATTATGGAAGGATTGTCGAATTCTTGCCTAACCTGAGGTATTTTCCGTGATGTAGGATTAGGGCTAGGAAAAAAGCCCATAACCTGCTCCTGTCGTTGTGAATTTCCTCAAGATCAAAAATTTCAGTAAGAACCGAAAACAACACCTTAAAGGAGGTGCACTCACCTTGAACTAGCCAGGGAAAAGGGGCTTCTGATTGAGCTAAACTGTCATTGATGCACGGTGCAATTAGGTAGACCTGTTACTATCCCCCGCGCAAACACATGGGGAGTACTTTGAAGCGGTCCTGTCGGGGACTTTCGGGGGTAGGGGGCGGGGCAAATCGAAAATAACTTCTCTTTGTTTTTGTGAAGTACATCATTTCTCGCACGGTTTACAAGGTGACGGCGGACTCCGTACCTTTGGAAAGGCCCTTTTGAAACATGTCCTGGCAACATGTAGGGCATCACGAAATTAACGTCAACACCTTGAATCAACTCCATGAACAGGGAGAGGCGATAAGTCCCATCTTAAAAGATGCTTGATGTCTAGACGTGAATAGTCTGTCCACAGTCATTTTTCATTTTGTATTTCAGGACCATTTGACAGCGTACGAGTGAACCGGAGCGCAGTAACGAGCCCTAACCCCACCCCATTGCCCTTGCGGTCAATAAATCATCGCGTTTTTCATTTTTATGCGCGTTCGAGAACCTCCAAAGGGAATATTGAGGGTCTTTGTACAGTTTCAGTTTATTTTTCCTACAAAAAAGAACAAAACAAAGTAAAAGACAAGTATACAGAAACACGCAGAAGCAATGTGGTGAGGAAGCCCAAAAAGAAACCATAAGGCTTAGGTCATCCCCTTTTCGTTCGTTTAACGTCGAATAGATTTCCTGGTTTTGGTGGGTCGGTCGGTGGGGTGAAAAAAAAAATCACAAGAAATCTGAGAACGGGAGGCCTGAAACACCAGCATCATTGCCGTGGAGACTGAAAACAACAAGACTTGGTCACCAAATCGACACAAACTCAATATGGCGGAAAATTTGATGGTCAATTTCATAAAAAAAGGCCCAAAAAGGGTAAAAAGCAAAGAGGATACACCACCGAACGTTTTATGCCTCGAAATGATGTTATAATGCTAATTTTTTAGATTAAAAGAATAAATCTAAGTCCAAAAAAAATAAACCTTGTCGTTTCTTTTTCTTGCTTTTTAAAAAAATGCCAAAAAACTGGGTCTTTTGGACGACTACTCCCTTAAAGTATAAAAGTATAAGTTTACAAGGACATGATCGAACGTATACTGAGTAACTAAATGATAAAAATTTGATCAAAATTAAATGAAAGGCTAAGAGTCTAAGCGCTGTCTGATAACGAAACGGTAAACAAGAAGTGCTGCCTCTCATTTAAAAGAGACGTGAAATACTGGGCGGACTACATCCTGAACTCCCGCGAAAACCGCAAGAGAGGAACGCTCAGGGCTAAGGAGACTAAACAGGGGCGTAGCTACTTGTACGCACGGTTAGCACGTGCGTACCCGAAAACGTTGAGGAAAAAAAAATAGAATGAAATAAACATAACTAAAAAAATCGGTTGCCAGAGAAGCGACGACATTAATTGGAGAACCGAATCTTGGATGATTTACGTATATAGCAAGCTTGATGATGTAAAGCGTGAACGCGTTGTTTTCTCCACGACCTGTCTTCGGAGTAGACGAAGTAGGGCACAATTACGTCAATATGTCTTTTGTCGGTCAAAAATAGTGTGACAAAAAGGGGTAAAAAGAGTCATTTGTAAACTAAAGTCGGAGGTACTACAAGCTTGATTTTTAATAGCTGAATTAATGATAAACGCTTGACGTCAATGAACATAACAAGCCGACAGAATTAAAGAATTTTAGAGGTTGTGTCATTTCATAAACAGCAAAAATGCTTTTGCTTACAACCGTTAACCCCACCTTTAATAAAGGCACCTTAAAAAAAATGTTGAGATTTGGGGTGGGGGGAAGAAGATGTAGAAAAAGTTGGGCGTACCTCCGGAAAAATCCTGACTACGCACCTGCTAAAGCCTGAAACTGAACAACAGTAGTCTTGACGAAACGTCCTCAGTTATAACCTGTCCGGGGTCGTACTTTAAAGGAAACGCTGATCAAGAATCACTCATGACGGAATGAAAACTCCTCGTAGCTTCCAGCGAAAAAAGGAGTGAGAACAGTGGTAAGCGGTCGTTCTGTGAAATGTAACGCAATCTTTGCCGTTTACGATCTTTCGGCGCTTGGATTTGAAAGGTTGTGTTTGGTATGTTCTCCCGTATGGATACTTGACATTTCCAATATATGGAAACACCATGCTAAGGTACGAACAACAGACATTCACAACATTGTTTTGTACGCTAAAATCTGATTTCATGGACGTAAAACGTTTTGAATTTTAAGACTTTTTAATATTAGTGCTTTGCCCTCCCTTTGACAACTTCACGTGACTGGTGCACTTGGCAGGAGTTGACAGCTTAAATCTGCCTTTCTTGATAGCAAACGGCATTAATTTATATCAGATCGGTGTATAAACACGTCTTGGTTTCTGATAGCTGATAACATGAAACCACTATTGCTCAAACTGATTTCTTACTGTATTTTTCCAAGTTTTTAGCATCGGCCCGCCGCGTCTGGAAAGCTCAAATTTCAGAAAAGTACTACTTGTATTTTTGGCTTCAAACATTTTCTTTTAAGTTGCCCGTAGTTTTGAAAACAGATTTTAAAAAGAAGAGATAACGCTCTTTAACGTGGTATAAGACTCGTTACTGAAATCGAGGTACCAGTCGACGATTTTGGGCTTTGAAATTTGCCATTTTTTTCATTGAACGAAAACCTTCAAAATATTGAAAATAATGAAAAATCTCGAAAATATTACACTTTCGTTCAAACTGAGTAAATCACCACTTAGAATGTGTGCAATTAAGTACTCTTCTGAATAAGTTATTTGTTGTCCACATTACAATGGGTTTGAATTTTAAAACGTTTTTTTTGTGACACAGGGTCTCGGGCCTGGAAAACCCGGTCCGAGAGCCGCGAAAGCAATAACCCCCCCGTCCTTGGAAAATAATTATCGGATCGAAGCAAACATTACATTTATGTTAATATCTTACCTAGTGCTACTTTGTGAATTTTTTTGAGAATTTTCGATTTTTCACTTTTGTAGACCTCTGGTCGATATTTACTGACATCCGCTCTTAAGGCACCGTTACCGAGAGGACCTGGGGACGAGGTTGAGTTGTTTTGGTTGTGAAAAAAAAAATGGCGCACATTTCACTCTTGTCAAGAGTAAGAACTACAGCTGGAATAATAGCTAATATATAGATTTAGCCAGGGCTAAAAGCGAAGCTCCCGTTAATAAATTCATAATTTAAATCAAACAATAAACTTGCAATTGTAATCCACAGATCAGGGCACATTCATTTGACTTTTGAGGCAAAGGCGGAGTGATTTTAGAGAAAAATCAGAATTTGACCGTCCAAGAGTGCAACAAATTTTACGTCGAGTTATTAAATAGTCTTATTTGTACACCGAAAAATAGCAATCACGTTCAATCACAGTAGATTAGGCCTGGAAAACAAATAGACCTATTCGTGTATTGTATTTGCATTAGCTGTTGCATCATAATGTGGCATTCACTAGTCTCACCAACATTGCTCCGTTAGAGAGACTATGGATAATTGGATAACCTCGAATTATAATTTTAAGAAACACACGCGCCACGATAGTCCTTGGTGGCAGCCAATTTACAAGTTGCATTCCTCTGTCTAAAAGGGAGGCCAAAATAAAAAAATCAGGCCGGATTTTTTGTGTTCGACAAGTTTAGTTTACTAGTAAATCTTGGCGACGAATCTGGTGGCGTGTAAACCAGCCTTTTAAACGTACTTTTTCTCATCACGTCTCAGGTAAACAGTACTATGAGGCCCTTTTTTTATCATACAGACCTCGGACAGAATTTGTTCTTTTTTGCTCTATTTAAACCTATAATTCTGCAGTTTTTCACAATTTTGCAAGAGAATTTGCACTCATTCAATATCCACGACGATCAAAGCACGCGCTTCGTTTGCACAACAAATTATAGCATTGAACTGTAAAACGTTTTCATGAAAAGAATTCTATAATGCCGGGACTTTTCAGTTAGAAAAATCTGGTCCTAGAGATGCAGGGTAATAATTATGGGCTTTTAATGAAAACGATAAAAAAAAATTCCCAAAATCACTTTTCGGCCAGCCGGACGGGTTCTCACTTTTGACAGGCACCAAATTCGCAGTGCGATTAATAGAGTTACCATTCACGCTTCAACATGATAGAGAAATTGTTATGTTTAGGTTTTACTTCCCTTTATTCATTAAACTGTGCATGATTTTTTTTATGTGTAATCTTTAAAAGCGAGTGATATTTACGCGCGGCGTTTTGAGTATTCTTGCATGCGATGTTTATGTTCGACTGGAAATTAAAAAAAAAAACCGGTGCAGCGATAAAAATTGCGAGAGGGACTACTAACAATCAATAAAATAAATTTAATTCGGTGAAACATGTACAGAGACAATAATTTTCATTCACGAAGAGAAGTATTGAGAGTAAAGTGTCTCAGAAAATCATGAGTCAGGTAAGCATAAGCTTATTTATGTTTTAAGCCGGCTTCCCGGTGTTTTCTCTTTTTCAAGATGAACTCGAGGCAAGAAAATCCACCAGAGCTTTCTGTTTACTGCCAAAATCATAACTAAATAATCTTCGGAACCTTTTCTTTGAATTTGAGGGTCAAAAAGTGTCTAAAGGCTTTTTAAACCTGATACTATTGTAGGTTAGATAATTGTTCGTGTATAAACTTAAGCCGCATAAACCATACGCTCGACTTCAGGAAACCGAAAAAAAAACACATCAAAGACAATAATTGCTCAGGCTTACCAGTCGAGATGCTGCTTCTGAAGGTCTTCAAGTGTTCCAGAATCGCTTGAGACTTTTCAACCCTCTTACGCCTCAAGTGAGTAAGCTCATTTTTTAAAACGATGCCATCCGAAATCGGATTTCCAATGACTTTAACAAGCGGTGCATTTGTCAACAAAAAGCGCAATAAGCAAACCAGCCACGAATTACAGAACAATGTTGATAGCAGCTGTATTTCATTTTGTACACCAAGTAGAAAAAGACAGTTTAAAACATCACAAGATGACACAAAACTCTGTCAGCTCCAGCTATCAGTAAGCAAGTTTCCAGACGCTGCATGAATTTTCCCCATAAACTCACCTGTCAAATTTTGACCAATCAGAACATAAAAATTGGACGTAGAGCGTGATGAACACGTGACAGTGAAAAAAGTCAAAAGCGATTGCCTTCCCTGCATTTAAATGTAAAAGCCGGTTGAATTTTCGTGTCCGAGGTCAGTTCGAAATCAACATTTTAAAAGTGCGGCTCATGAACACGACTTATTTCATATGCATTTTAAAAAAATTGAACTTGAGCCTGCGATCATTTGAAAAGTAGCAACTTGTCAGCGGATACCTTCAAAAAATTACTCGAACTCAGAGGGTCTATACCTGACCCCGCGATACGGTCAGGCGATACTGGTCAGCAGAAACATTGGTATACCTGTGGTGCGGACAGACGGAAGGTCGGGTGGTCGGTGTACGGTCATGTGCTTGCCGAATTTTCTAGGATCGACAGATTTTCTATAAAGCTATGGGGCTTCGAATTGAGCCTGTGATCAAATAAAATATATGCGCAAAACTTTAAACACTACGTGACCTCAATGGATAGAAAAATGAGCCCGCGATCCACTCAGGTGATGATGGTCAGCGTATACTCTAGTTTGACAGCTGTCAATTAACCTTCATTAGAATGGCGAATATTCGAATTAACAGACTACAAGTGTGAGTAGGACATATCCGTCCAGCATGTAGTGGAAAATGCCAGATCGTGTACCTGAGCGAACCTGAGCCCACGTTACTAGTTTTCTGATTGTGGTCTGCACATGTCCCATTTTGACAGCTGTCAATTGAACTTAATTTGGCTTGCCAATGTAACTTTAAACGACTGTCAGTCAACTGACAGCCTTGCCCAGCGTAGTTTCGTTTTTATGTTGAATTGGTAAGTGTGACATATTATGTCAGCTTATATATAGGGGTAAAACGACTGGTCTTTTATCTGAGCCCGCGAGATGGTCATGTGATAATTGTCAGCGGATGTCTGATTTTGACAGCTGTCAATCTAATCGTACTCATACGGATGGCTTACATAACTAAGAGGCTAGTCAAGTTGTGCAAGATCTATTGTGACATTTGACATCGGCTTACATGAAGTGTGTGTACGGGTGGGCGTACTCTACGTCATAACCAAATTTTCTCGGATGGATAGTTTACCAAATTTTCTTACCCATGGTGCTCCGCTGCGCGCGCGCTTCGCGCGCGCGGGAGCTCCGCTAAAAACATGGCAAAAACAGCAAGAAGACAACTCGGGGGGCGACATCTGCTCTTTGGAGAAAACTTGCGGAACTGGACAAACCTCAACGTACACTATCGAAGATGAATTTAACATCGATGCAGGTAAGTATGTTTCAGCCATGTTTTTAAACTTGGAATTATTTTGAATGAATAATAAAGCAATTAATGAATTCGGCTTTCGTAGCATATGAAGAATTGAGCAGATCTCGGTGGATAACACCCTCCTCGATCTGCTTAATTCTTCATATCCTACTCAGCCTCATTCATTAACTGCTAATTATGTTTTACTTTAAGCTGGCCTCCCGGTGTTGGCTTTTTTCAAATTAAAGATGAACTCCTTTAAGCAAGAAAATCGCTCAAAGTTTTCTTTCTACAACCAAATTTATAACTAAATATTCTTCGCAACGTTTTCTTTCTATTTGCGGTGAGAAAATATATCTGAAGGCCTTTTAAAGTTTTGTAAGCTTATATCAAACATGATACTACGTCAGATCATTGACTCAAATCTTACAAACGTGTAAACCTGCCGCATAAACTGTGCTCGACTTCATGAAATTAGATATAACAAAAACAAACATCAAATACAATAATTACTCAGGCTTACCATTCGAGATTCAGTTCCTGAAAGCTATCAAGGAAGGCCACAGTTGCTTGAGACTTTTAAACCCTCTTACGCATTAAGCAAGGTGAAAAGCGAAAACGATGCAATCCGAAATCGGATTACCGAATTTTGACAAGCCACGCATTTCTCAACCAAAAACCCAATAAACAAACCAGCCATGAATAACAGAAGACTCTTGATAGCTGCTGTATTTCATTTTGTACATCCAGTGGAAAAAGACAGTTAAAAACGTCATAAGTTGACACAAAACTCTGTCAGCTTCAGCTGTCAAAGAAAACAATTTTCAAGATGCTGCATAAATTTTCCGCATGAACTCACCTGTCCAATTTGACCAATCAGAGCATAAAAACTGGACGTAGAGCGTGACCAACGCGTGATTATGGTAAGAAAAAATCTTTCCCGCCTGTATTTTTTTAAAAAAACTGACTGAATTTTCGCATCCGAGGTCAGTTTGAAATCAAAATCCTAACAGTGCAGGGCCATAGTGACATAAACACAACATATTTCATATGAATCATTGGAAAACATAAACTTGAGTCTGCGATCATTTGAAACTGGTAATTTGTCAGCAGATAACGTCAAAAAATACTCGACCTCGATGGGTTGACACTTGAGCCCGCGGTACGGTCAGGTGATGCTGATCAGGGGATACCCGGTTTTGGCAGCTGTCAATTGATCACAACACTGATGTGCAATTAGTTTTCTCTTGGGCTCCCAAACTAGCGAGAGTAAACATCGGACGGTCGCTCGCTCGGTCGATGTACGGTCACGTGATTACCAAATTTTCTGGGATGGGTAGATTTACTTAGCTATGGGGCTCTTTGCGCCGCGCGTGGAGCTCCGCTATTAAAAACCCCGCTCTATGGACACCCCCTTATAACAAACACCCAAATATAAGAGTATTTTTTATGACTTTCGTGGGTTAATACAGTGTTTAACCCTTGTACTGAAGCCCTTGAATAGAGTTTCGGCCTCACTAAACAAGTTTCACTTCCTTGGCTTTCTTATTGAAGTCACTTTTTCCTTTTTGTCTGCTTTAGTATTTACGTCAGTACAAGATTTGTCCGTGACGTTTTACCGTTGAGCCCGATAAATATGGACGAAACCATGGTATGTCCCCTTGGCGGTCTGTATTAACCAGGTTCCCGGGTGACTGTTTTTAAGGACGATCCGATATGTTTTAGTGACTGCAAATGTAACTCTGTAAAGCTTCAGCAAACTCGCTTCAGATTGATGAAATCTTATGTTCGCTAGTTCTTATCATGGTTTTGTTTCTTTTTTCGTTAGTTCATCCGTATTTCTGATGACACTGATGCTGAGGATGTTCTGCGCCTTTTACAAGAGGAATGGAAGTTAGATTTACCCAAACTTGTCATTTCTGTTGCCGGTGGAGGAAAAAACTTTTTCATGCATCCAAAATTAAAGGATTTGTTTCGACAGGGATTGTTAAAGGTGCTTAATTGTGTAAAGTCAATCATTGATACACATAATCATTGATAGAAATGTCATCATAAAATAGTCTTTAGATTCAGACTGCAAACTATGTCTGAACCTAAGGCAATGCTAACACTACAGCTAGGGTTCTATCTAGGGTATTTGAGGGGTAGAAGCTTCCCACCAAGAATGCCCAGTTCCCCCCCCCCAAAAAAAAATATTGTCATCATTACAGTATATAAGTAACTATATCTGAAAAATCATCCAGACGCGACGAGGTCTGCAGTGCACACACTGTAACATTTCTCAAAATCTTGTCTCAAAATGCAACAGATTGCATCTCAGCGCATATTCATTTCAAAAAATTTCCGTGGGGGGCATGCACCCGGCCCCCCTAGGACGCTCGTTGCCGGACGTTTCCCCCAAAGGATAAATCCTATATAGAACCCTGATAGTGGATTGATAGCGGATAGCTTTTCCTGGCGCAACGAAAAGCTATCCGCTATAGTGTGAACGCAGCCTTAACGATATCACTCCAAAGAGTGCCTGAAGTAAAAACAGAGAAAAAAGAAGAAGAGATTTCTTTTCCAAACTACCACAAATTGACCTCTGAAATATTAGAAAAAGAAACAAATGGAAAAGGATCACTTAAGAGGATTTCTTTTGAATGAGCAATAAGGAGCCATAGGATTTCATCTTAAGACTCAAAAGTTATAGCTTAACGTGCTAAACAAATAGTACCAGACTCCAAAATTATAACTACAAATATATACCAGATAAACAGTACTATGTGTAAGTACTACTGAAGAAGTATCATTTGAATAGTCACTGCACAGGATCTGGTCCACAGACTCAAAAGTTAGAGCTACATACTAAGTGAATAGCACCATATGAAAGTGCTGCTAAAGAAATTGGCATTTGAACGGTAACACCATAGGATTTCATTTAGGCAGGATTAGCTCAGTCGGTAGACCGCTTGACTGCAGAGTGGAAGGTCGCGGGTTCAATTCCCGGGGCCGGACCAATACTCAGGGTCTTCAAATAACTGAGAAATGAAGGTACCTCCTTTGCCCTGCAGGCGGCTGGACCTTCGCGTGGCTCGGATGACCACGTAAAATGGCGGTCCCGTGTCCATTAGGAGACGTAAAATATAGTATCCCCAATTAGCACGTTCGTGCTAAATACATTGACACTCAAATAAAGTTTTTTTTTTTTTAGAACTTCATACTAAATAAATAGTACCATGTGAAATTACTGCTGAAGAGGTTTCATTTGAATGGTCACACCATAAGATTTTATCCACAGACTCAAAACTTAGAACTACAGTCTAAGTTAATACAAACTTGATTTTATAAAATTGAACTGCTAAACTACTGGGTGAAGAGATGAATGCAGAGATCATTACAGTAAATACGCAACTTACGTAGTTGCGAAAAGAAAGCGTAATCAAATTCAGGCTTGACCTGAGGTAGTCTTGTTTTCATATATTTTTTCACCGGGCAGTTGAATTGTGGGAAACTTAAAGGCAAAATAAACCAAAATTTTGACCTTTTTTATTTTAGTTCAATTCTAGTGAAATGTGTTCAATATGAACCAAATAAACATACTATGAAGTTTCAGCTCAATTGAAACAAGTATTTCCGAGATATTTGCAATTAAAAATTGCTATTTTTTGGCCCTTATCTTCGTACAGCGGTCGGAAAAATTGTCGGAAAAAACAGCTTGTGACGTCAATGTTGGTCAGGTGAAAAAAGCGGGAAATTCAAAACAGAGTTTTTCGAGTCGACTTGGCACAGAAGTGGTTTTTGCAGCCGTAAACCTGGAAAGAACAGGCAATTTGTCTTCAAAAGTTGCAAGCTGTGGTTATAACCTTCTTATTATTTAATTTTCTCGAAGAATGCATCATAGTAAAACGGACTTTAACGACATTTACTAATTTCCTTGAGTTGTACTGGGAATGTGCGTGCGTAGGTCCGATTTTTTTTCAAGATGCATTCACAAAATGTGTTCATATAAGGAAGTTCCTGGATATATAAGGTCCGGAGCTCCACCGTGGACACAGAAACAAAATATCTTGGTATAATAATCTGCCCAGAGATATTCAAGTTTGTCCACAATGTGTTTGAAGTCACTGAACTTTGTCGCACTCGAGCTGATATTTTAAAACCCACGCTCGATCGGACACTTTTAGCTTCGCAAATCACTAAAATATAAACAAAATCCTCAATGTAGAAGTTTTCGCGTTGATATGTGGGCAGAAAAAGAGTTAATCATTATCTAGTAAATCTTCCCCAAGGTTTCAAAGCAACCATAGTTTTTTAAACGTGATCGTTTCGCGCAGATTAATTTTGCTTTGTGTTGTCAAGTTGAACATGCATAACACCTGTCAAAAACCTGCGCGTAAGTAAGATTTCCTTCAAACAAAGTTAAAGTTACATTATTGCAAAAACTTCTTTCCAATTATGTATAAGATTTAATTACCGATTGAGGTCACTTAAAGGACCATAGACGCCACTTTAAGCTGGCAAAGAGATGCGACAAGCAAAAAACAATTCCATCATGCATAAAATTCAGCTTAAGAGCAAAAGATCAGTTGCAAGCTTCGCAGCGAAGCCATGCCGGCAGTTGTCGTTCTCCGTTACTTCACTGCGAATGAAACGAAAATTTGCGTACAGAAAGATAACAAAACTATGTAATTAAAAGTGAAAAAGCTAAAGGATTAAAACTCTGACTATTATTACTTGAGCAACAGAAAAATGATCGAAGTAGTCTTTTCTTCTCGAGTAAGCTTGCTGGCCTTCTAAAGTTCCATGAAAGTTTTTCAAACTTAAAAGCTTAAAAGCGTACAAGGTTGTTCACTCGCATGCGTTAGCCGTTACGGTTCTTTGACTGAAGACAAGGATAAAGCTGGTTCTGCAAAGGTAAATAAACCTGGGCATGGAAGAAAGGTAACGATAACCTCTAATAACAGAATACAAGCAGGTTTTAATTCAACCCGGCGAAAGAAGGCGAAGCACTGGACACAAAATCAACTCACAAATCGAATACACAATTGACCACAATTATCAGAAAAATACAAACCTGTTTGGAAATGTTCAAAACGTTTTATTCCACCTCAGACTGACGGAATGATCTGTTTTTTACTCTAACATTGGTTGTTCTGAATCCAAAGTAATTTTCAAATGACGAAAAAACAACAACAACAAAAGCAAAAAAAGAGCCTTTACAACGAGCAAACGTTCGCACCTCGTGTATTTCATTCAGTCTCAGTCAGGACTCTCACAGAACGAGACAAACAAACGCAGGCGATAAGGGATGCGTAGATGCTTGCGCAGAACGTTTTTCCGCCCTGAAAGACCAACATTGACGTCACGTAGTCTCCAGTCTATCACGCGGCCATTTCAGAAACGTTTTCGTGAACTCTTCGGAAATGCTCGGATTTTGATCTTTTATCTTTCTATAAAGGCTTGGGAAGAAAAATCTTCACCCAAATCGCACTTAGGATGGTTCTTTTTAGTGTTTGGTGAAGGTAAAGCGACAAAAGAAAATATGTCAATTTTTTGGTTCATTTGACGTTTAATATTTTTATCATATAACCAGCTCCCAGTTGGTTTTATAGCTTAATTGGTTAGAGTGCTGCACCGGTAACGCATCCCGGGTTCCAATCCCGGCAAGCCTGCATTTTTTGACCGTTTCTTCTCGCAACTACATAAGTTGCGTATTTCACTGTGATGATCTTCTCTGAATTAATTTAATATACTCAAACCTCCCCTTGCCTGTTCCAGGATCTCCGTTAGTGGGATGACGCATAAGTAAAAGGCAAGGGAAATTGTGAGCGCGTGATCTGGGAAAAGGGGGCGGTGGCGGAGAAAAGAATGGAGAGAGAGGAAGGGAGACGACCTTCTTCTCCCAATTTTCCTCCCGTTTTATTTTCGTGTTCGCGCCTTCTCAACTTCTTGGACCCGACAACCTCGGAGCCTGGAACAGGCTAAACCTCCCCGAGCAACCATTCAAAATTAGAGGATTTCTTGGTCTCTTTTGAAAAAGGCAGAGAATTTATCGCAAACATACAGTGGACAAAAAGACGCCGCAACATTCACCAAGTGGTCGCTTACAAGAGGTGAAAAACAATGGAAAACTATAAGACCGTCAGGCCAAAAAGTGGTCGAGGTGGCTTATAGGAGGTGATCGTTTACGTGAGTTCTAACTATAGAGCTTTCACGCGGGGAAAACTTCGGTGTTTTGAATAGATGGTCGCTTATGGGAGGTGGGCACTTACGTCGCGAGAGGTGGTCGCACACGGAGGTTCGACTGTAGCACAAAAAGAGGTTCTAGATGAAACTGAAAAACATCATTATTAAAATCATGTGAACATCCCAAGCCTTAAGTGTATGGAGCCTTAGTGCCTTTGTCCTCAGCCTAATAAGATTTTAGTCTTTAAAACGATGCTGTAAAGATTGAGCAAGTTCAAGATCATTTAGGGAATACTCTGAAAATCTTTCATGTGCAGAGCCCGGATAGATTATGACGCTTTTCGAAACTTATCGACAGCAGCCCATTATACACGTGATTCACTCCATGACTAACCAAGGTCCCTTTCCTTAGCACCTGAAAGGATTAGTCTGCCTTTATCATCACAAGACACCATGAAAGGGTACCCATTGATGGTCTCTTGTTTAACATTAGAAAGAACGAATTGAAGGTTTTGAAAAAGTTCGTGACTTCGAACACACGTACCCAAAGTAAAGAAAAATAAGCGTAGAAAGGCTGCATCCATAATAACTTCTTAAACTTAACTGTTAACCTCTCTTCAAAATTTTTTGCACAGGCAGCCAAGACCACTGGTGCATGGATTATAACAGGGGGGACAAACACCGGCGTAATGCGTCACGTAGGAGAAGCAGTAAAGGGTCATACAGTAATGTCACGAGGGGCAATGCTCACAGATAAAACGTCTCAAGTGCACTTGATCGGAATCGCTCCATGGGGCATTGTAGAGCACAGGTCTGAGTTGATTGGAGAGGTAAGAAGCATTTTAAAAGGCACTTAGTAGCGCACACGAGGAAGATATTATGTTCGCCTGTCTCTTGAGCGTGGAACAACAACAACAAGTCTTTAAATAGGAAACAGACTTTGCAATAGTGAGATTCTGAGAGGTCGTGTGAAAGAAAAATTAATAGGTAAATAAATAAATAATGCTAATAAAGGGAACAAGTGGGAACCTAAAAACATAAATTGAAGCTAGCTGGTCTAAACTATCCTGAATCTCCGACAGGTCCAAGAATAATAATGTGCAAACATGCATGACCGCGTTGGAAAACTATTTCAAACTTTAAGGCAACCTTTTCTTAGGAACGGTATGTCTTTAACTCTTATGGGCAAAGCAAACGAGAGTCAGTTGGCAGCTATGTCAAAGCCAAGGGTTCCAAGAGGCAGCCAAATGGCAGCAAAAACAAACAAGGGAAAAAACGTTTCCCTACCAGAATTAAGACGACTTGGCAATTAGAGGTACAAAAATTGTGGTAACCAACACAAACAAAACCGGCATACAACCGAAAATACGGTCACAAATAGCATCATTTTGAAGCGTGTGTATGGCCAAGAAGAAAGATGAGGTACCCGCGTTAAACACTTACAAGAAAGCCACGATAGCCCAGTTTCTCAGACTCTCACTTCGTATGTAGAGTCCTGTGGTTATCGATTGTTTGCAGGCTCAGCTTCTTTTGTGAACACAATAAGCTAGGTGCGACCTGTAATGTACTCAACTTTATACAATGATGTGAATGCTACGCGCGCTGTGATTGGTCGTTGCCTATGATCTATCCGAGTACAGATACATAGATGACGTCACGGGAAACTTGTTTTCTTTGTTTTGTTCAACATGGGGCGCGGTTTTAAAAATGTTAGTGAGATTATTTCGGGTTAAAGCAAGTAAAAGCCTCGAAAAAAGATGAGCAGGAGCTATTTACAAAAAAGAAAAATGGAGAAAAGGGGACAAAAAGAGCTCTTGAGTACTTAAGAATCCCCAAACCTACAAGAAATCTTCACAACAGTTGCCATCGTGTGTCATCGCTACAAGAGACTCGCTGTTTTGCAAAATGTTTTCGCCAATATTCTGCTTTAAGCAGGAAAAGAAGTTGAAAACTGAACTTTTCGAAGAAAATGTTTGCAAGTAAGATAAAGAAAAAAAGAAGAAGCAGAGACGAAAAGTAGCGCTTGCGGACTTAAAAATTGCCTAAACCAGAACAAATCCTTGAACAGCAGGTATGTGTATCGGTCTATTTTCTTTTCTGATCATTGTATAAAACAAATAGATTCCATGTTGCCGTGGGTCTGTTCAGTAATAGATTATAGAGGATGTCACAATGTGGTAAAAATATCAGTGACACACTCGCCTGCGGCTCGTGTGCCACTTCTTTGTTTTTACCACATTTTGACGTCATCTGTGATCTATTACTGAACAGACGCGCGGCAACATTGAATCTATTTGTTAAATAGAGACATCGATTATCAAGCAAGAAGGCAACCCTCCCATGGAAAAAGGCAAAACCTAGCTTAAGTTATTTCACGGCTGCCTGAAGCCTTTTGACGAAGTCCTCCTGCAAGTCTCACATGGTGGAAGCTCGCATTTTCCCAAGTTTCAAGTCTCTAGCGAAACAAATAAGACTTTACTGTCTGCAGAAACCTTTCAAAAATTGAAACTTCTCAAGTTACCATCTCAGGCTGAAGTTCTTGTCTTGTATGACAAAACAGCTCTCTTGACAGTTTAAAGTGTACGGCTGAAAGATTATTGGCGATTTCTTCAAAGGTCTTGGACATATTGGTTCAGGTTCAGCTTTGTACCTGATCTTTCAACAGTTCCAGCACGGCACACCTCTAGATGTAGCCCCAAAAGAATGAATGAAAGCAAAGCTCATAGATCTAGAAAGAAACGTAAAGGAACAAATCAGCAATGTGGTAGTGGCAATCAAGCCCGGTAAAATACGAATATGCTTAGACCCTGCCTCAAGAACTGAACAAGGTAATTCAGCGTCCTAAATACCTAATTCCTGCACTTCAGGAACTGTTACCTATTGTAAGCTGTCCAAAGACAGAATCTTCAGGAAAACAAAACGAGAAAGATGGCTTTTACCAAATCAGTCTTTACGAAGCCATCAGCAAATTAACAAAGTTTTGGATTTCCATTTTCTGCCATCGCTATCTCAGCATGCCCTTTGGAAGCCTTTCTCCAGAATAATTTGGAAAGTAACCCACAAGAGAAAAGTTCAGGGACAACATCATAGTTATGGGATTTGGCGAAAGGGAAGAGGAAGCAGTCCTAAAACCAGATCCTGATAAAGTGAAAGTCGTAGAGGAAATGCCCCAGCCAAAGTGCAAGCAGGAAGTTCTAATTCTCCTTGGTTTCATCAATTAACTCTTATGGTTTCCCAGACTTGCATAAGTATAGCACAGCCTCTAAGACGTAACAATTAAAGACGACAAATTAGACGGTCTTAATAGCCTAAAGCAGCTTTCCAGAAAATTAAGAAGCTTGTAGTCAACCACCCCATACTCAAGTACTAATTGCAATGAAGATGTCATCTTCCAGTGTAGTGCCAGTGAAAGAGGATTAGGCCCAGCTCTTCCATAGACCGGTCATCCGGTAGCGTTTGCTTCAAAGAATTACATATCAACATAGGGAAGGTACGCTTAAAGAAAAAGAGTGCCTTGCAATCGAGTTGGCACTTGCAGAGTTGTTGTTAAACCTATAGCGTTTTGACGTTCTCGTTGCCGTGGTAGCCGTCACATCTTACCTCCCAAATAAAAGTGGATAGCGTCTTCAAAACAGTCCCACAATGCAATTCGGGGGAAAGCCAACCATAAAGGCTCAAGTCCCCACTTCAAAATGGCCAATCAGACGCTCTTGCCTTGAAACTATCCACATGGTTGACAAGAATAGTGCATACGACTATCCGTAGGCGACCACTTTGCAAATAACCTTAGAGTCTTTCGCAGTCAAACACTGTTTAAAAACTCTCCACTCCTCAAATTTCATAAGCGAACGGTTTCGAGTCCAGAAATGTGAAAATTTCTTTGTGTCTTGTTTTCTGGAGGGAAACCTGTTTTTCACTTAGATATATAAAATTGCAATTGTAATTATAGTACAAATTAGCGTGGCGTTGTTTATCAAAATTTGTGAACACCTACACGAACCAAACTCGCAGGTGCAAACCAATAATAAGCAACTAGTATGTTATGCCTGATTTATATGTTTCTCTTAAGAGAGCTTGACATTTCCTTCAACTTAAGTAGTTAATAAAGAGTGGCTGCTCAGTTTATAAAGCAGTAGATAATAAACTCTTAATGACTCCTCCCTCGGGAAACAGTTAATTTTGTTTCCCCAGAATCGGCCTCGGGAAACATTGAGATTCGAGGGAAACAAAATTAACTGTTTCCCGCGGGACCAGTCCTTAAGCGAGTTGTTATACAGCTGGAATTTTTGAAGCAGAAAATTCATTAATTCTCGCAGGAACAGCTGTCGTCGGTCAACATTCGCGGGTAACGGTGCACTGTTACCCTCTGACGTCATAGATTTTTCAATGTTACCCGCTCAGAGATTTTGGCGGGAAACTGTTTTAGTATTAGATTTCATGTGACCTCGAAGTAAACAATAAGAGTGCACGCGGTTGCGAAAACATTTCCAGCTATATAACAATTATAATTAGTGGATTCATTTCGTTTGTGGCGTGTTTTCTTGATTTTTCTGGCAAACGACCATCTTCCGTCAGCGAAAACTTTCTCCTGAACCAAAGGTGGTGGGTCAACAGCGAGTTGACAGTACACTCATTATCTTTTTATACCCAGGATGTTGTTACATATCACATGACGTCAAGCTTAGAGATCCAGGGATCGTGTATGGACAACAATCATTCACATTTTTTGCTGGTGGACGATGGCACTGAAGGCAAATACGGAGGAGAGATCGCATTCCGTGCAAGACTTCAAAACTGCTTATCAAATAAAGAGATTTCCAAAAGTAATCTAATTTTCTAATAGTCTTTAACGTAATCGATGTGCGAGGTATTACAGCACCTCAGCACCTTTATATAAAAAATTTTTGGTTCGAAAGGGTTCTTCGTTTTGCGAGAGAGGACGCTTGGATTTCCAGGCTTTTGCGTGACGCGGCATTTAGCTGACGGCCAGGAAAGCTCTTATGTGGGTTAAAAACGTTACCGATTTTGAGAGATTTTGCTATCTAAACATTTCTTGTCTCAGAATAAGTATTACTTAATATTTATAAGTTCCTCAAGCGAAGAATTCACGCATTAGTAGGAAGACTCGGAAAGATACATGATGTATGTTTCTGTTAGCTTCCGGCGGCCATATTGGAGTCCCTTTCAGGGACACCAACACGGGGTTTCCATGCAAAGCTTTAGAAATTTGGGTAAAACGTTTTTCCGAATATCTCACGTCTAACATATTGCACAGACCTGATTCTTAGCAAAGCCTATATTATCTTCTTTCATTTCCCAGATTCTTGACTTTCTGTATTGAATGATTTGCATTTCTATTTTTCATGGCTTGACAGTGCAAACCGAGAATTTAGATGAAAATTCCCAGAAAAGCAAGTCAAATGGTAAGAGGTTCAGTTTTTTTTCTAATAGTCTTTAACGTAATCGATGTGCAACGTCACCCCGAAACAGTCGTTTGGATAGGTTTTTTTACAATACCTGCGCGGTCGTTTTCCTTTTGTTCAATATAGCACTCTCTCACAAGCCCATGATAGCAATTGAGAGCTTCTACCGCATTCATGGACATTTGAGATTCATTTTGGGATTATTGTTTCTAACTTTCGTCACCACAATGAAACGAGGCTCAAGCTCTCTTTCAAAAGTCTGTCAAGAATTCGTGTTTTTTGCAACGACCCACGTTACTTGTTGCCAGTTGAGATGGTTTGCTTTTTGCCATATTACAGGGATTGTGAATACATCGTTGTAAACATCTACGTTGCTAAGAAGATGAATCCGTATTTGGAATAGCTCCCCCACTGTTACGTGGGTAATCTTTTAAAGGCTGGTTTTCACTAGCAACGGAGTCGGAGTCGGAGTCGTAAGCGGAGTCGTAAGAGCGCTTGACCTCGTGAAAATCAAAAATCGGAGTCGTAAGCGGAGTCATAAGCGCGACGGAATCGGAGTCAGAAGAATCAGAACGTTTCCATTTTCTTCCGACTCCGCTCACGACTCCGTCGCTTACGTTCCGCTTATGATCTAGTGAAAAACAGATTGTCGGAGTCGGAAGAAGAAGCGGAAGGACCAAACCAATCACAAAGCGTGGGAACGTGCATTCTGATTGGCTTATCCTTCCGCTTCTTCTTCCGACTCCGATCAGAATGCCAATCAGAATGCACGTTCCCACGCTTTGTGATTGGTTTGGTTCTTCTGTTTCTGCTTCCGACTCCTACAATCCGGTTTTCACTAGAACATAAGCGGAACGTAAGCGACGGAGTCGTAAGCGGAATCGGAACGCTGTTTTCACTAGATCATAAGCTCTACTCTTCTGATTACGACTTCGACTCCGACTCCGTCGCTAGTGAAAACCAGCCTTTAGAGGACGGGTAGCTTGCAAACCAAACTGAACGCAGGGTTGTCGGAACAGCAACAAGAAGATTTATTCCAAAAATGAACGTAGTTTCCACGAAGTAAAACTCCACAACAGCACGTAACTCGATAACTTACACGGCCTTCGCCAACTTCGATTAACTTGATAAACTTACACGGCCTCCGCCAACTTGAATTAACACTGCCTTCGTCACACTTGACTAAACACGACCAACGTCAAACTCTCTTCGCTTGTGAAAACTAGTTAAAAATTAACTCGAACTGGCCTACTTATATACTTTTACAATAAAGTTCTAGAACTTTCTAAATAGTCTAATTATAGAAAAATAACAAAATATACCGCTTTAGAAACGCTTACGCAAGATCCTAAAATAAACAAACTACGAACTCTCGCGAAGCTTCTAGAATGTCACGTTTAAAAGTCACGCAAAACAATTTTTCGTAACTCCCACTGATACGCGAATTTTGCAAAAGGAAGTGGGGGGAAGGCCTGAAGTGAACGACTACTACTACTACCACTACCCCTTTTTTATTTCCTTTTTTTTAGAAGAATAACGTCCTTTCTCTATTTAAAACTATTTAGATGAAAATTCTCAGCAGAGCAAGTCAAATGGTATTCCTGTGGTACTGGTTGTCCTTGAGGGAGGTCAGAACGCTATTCGCACAGTGTTAGAGTCAGTTACAAGGACTCCTGCCGTGCCTGTAGTCATTGCGGATGGTAGCGGCAGAGCCGCTGATATTTTAGCATATGCCTACTCGCTGTATAAAGCAAATGAAGGGTTCGTATTCCTTCTTATAATGTTTTTTCTTTTTATGTCCAGAAGGCATGAGAAGGCATGGCAGTTGCGTTAACCGGTCATTGTTGGACTGTACATTTACTCAAACCAGGCTCAGTGTGTTATCAAAATTTTTCTAAAAATTGGATATACCTTGAAATCATGCCACTAAAGATTTGGTGGCAATCATGTTTTCAGAGTCTTAAGACTATGAGTTTCTTTGAGGGAGGAATCATCGAAAAGCTCTGGCTAAAAGACAAAACACATTTTAACACTTCACACGGTTTTTGCTATGTTGACAGGTTTGATATGAAGCACTTTCCTGAGGTTGCAGAGCACGAAATACTTAAACTGAGAATCGAAAAAGCCTTCCCAAAGAGCTCTGAAAAGGAATGGTTTGAGTGTTACTATAATGTACTTGAATGCGTGAAGAAAAGTCAGTATGTAAGTTGAGAAAACGAATAATTTTAGATTGTTTTAGCCTTTTTTGTGAATCTCAAATAAATGTCATGATCTATGCTGGGTATCTCATCCCAGATTCGTCTTACAGTATGTTGCCCAGTATCCGGACACTTCAGTTTAACATTACAATAACTTTCCTTTCATGATCGCACGAATTTTGAAATTTGGCCCAGAGACAATCTATTTAGTCGATCCTTAATATGACGAAAGACAGTTTACTTTTTTACCTTCGTTTCCATCGAGAAATTAATATTTTTGCGGAGCTCCTATGTTGCCCAGTATCCGGCCACAACAATAACAACGTAATTACAATATATACATGTAATTTCGACAGGCAAGTGACTTATAAGCTCCTCTTGCACTTGCAAAGTAGTCTGGGAACCTAGCATCGTGAAACAAAATGACTGGGGTGTGCGGGGAAAATTACGCAAGCGGCTGATCAAGGTTGGAGATGCGAAGAGAAAAAATGAAAACAGAAACTAACAAAAACACAATTTTTTTCCCTATAAAATACTTTGAAATGTTAATTTGTAGTAAGTGTTTTTCGTGCCATTTCTTCACACTGCGACACGCACTTGTCAACATGGTCTAATTAACCACACCGTCTCCAGCGGATTGATGGTGTGGCCACTGCAGGGAACTCTCACAGGAAATGCCCGTTTGTTCATTGAAACGCAAGAAATTTGAATCAAAATTGCATACTGGGAGATAATTTAATAAAAGGGGAAGGAATAAAAAAATGATGAAACTCTTAAACCACCTCAGCTTGGCTTGCTGTCTTAAATGGTATAATTCTTTCTTCCTTGTCTAGGAACTTTTTCACTGATTTAAGGAACGCATCCGTGGACAAGCCAAAGCCGCGGTTTGCAAGCTCAATCAGCCAATCTGCGAACTGGATCTTATTTTCTTTCATTTTTTGTTAAAAAAAAAAACCTGGAGAAGGGCCTTTCCGACGGTCAATTTAAGGTCACTCTCCTACTTAGTCTGACCAAGAGCCATAAGAGATCAGAGCTCTTTGTCTGACCTGCAGTGTTCATTTCTTCATGCTCAGTCCCCACACTTGGGCTGCTTTTCTAGCACTAATTTCTCCTACTTTCACATCTCTCAATCCCTCTGGGGAATTTTTTAGACCCGTTGCAACCCCATTCTACCACAGGTAGCCTAAGCTCGAAATATGAGCGTCGGCGAGCATCGGCATTGTCGGGTAACATTCAAAATATAAAGATTTGTATGGGGAAAAAACCTATCGTTTCTGTAACCTACGAAAATGAAAGGATTTCGATAAAAAACAGCTTACCTCAACCTTTATATAGACAGAAAACCGTTTACATAAAAACCCATAAAACGGCCATAAATCGGCCCGTGGACCACACAGGAGAGACTTAACACACATTTTAAGTAAGGTAAGCTGTTTTTTTATTGAAATCCTTTCATTTTCGTAGATTACAGAAACGATAGGTTCTTTTTCCCATTCAAATCCTTATATTTTGAATGTTACGCAACAATGCCGATGCTCATATTTCGAGCTTGGGCTACCTGTGATTCTACCAGTCACAACTGGGGGATTTGTATGAGAATTCCGGGTACAATTTCGGCGCTTCCGGTTATAGAAAATGCAGCAACGCGAAACAAGCCGTGCACACGAAATCAGTTCGCCTCTGAATGAGTGAAGAAAATTTCCAAAGGGTTGAGTACCGAGAATTACATTATACAGATTATATTATATATCCTAAGCTTTAATTATAGTTATAGGTATGAAACAAATCTTGTTCGGATATTGTATGCAGCTAATTCACCGACTCTGCACTGCAAGGGAAATCAATACTTAGTGAATGCTTCTCAATCTGGCCTCCGTTATTCCAAACAAATTGAATTTCAAGAAGAATTAATGAATTTTCTGACAACCTGAATTCTTTAAGTATCTTTACGTTAAATACAAAACAGTTTCTTTGAAAATATCACATATTACCAACCCTTATTTGAACAGCACTAGTTTTACTGCGTAGTAAAAAGCGTCCATGAAAAGTTTACTCACCTGAACAGAACAGCGCCTTCTGCAACAGTTTCTCAAGCAGTAAACCAACTTGTGTTCAGCTTCCATTCGAAATACTTCGTTTACCGAAAACTAAAAAGGGCGCTGCAAAAATTGAGTCTTTTTTTAAGAGGCCGGATACTGGTACCGGCCGGATACTGGGCAACATACTGTAGTCAAGCTTTTTCAGAGAAAGTTGACATTTAAGGGAAAAATATAACAAGAAGAATTTTGTCAGTGCCACTCGTTTACTTAGCTGTTCAACGTCCTTCCTACAGATCACAATATTCCATATGGACGACGATGGTATTGACATCGACAAGTCGATTTTAAAAGCTATTTTGAAAGGTTTGAAAGCACTTTTTAAGCAGTTATTTACAATGTATGACAGTATGAGGTAGGCCATTTCATTTTCGTTAGAGGATACGGTAATAACAATGGCATTAATTGCTATCATGCTGTGTATTCTTTGTTCCTTTCAAATTTTAGCAAGACCGAAACGATACTTAATTCTGCTGGACCTGGAAAATAAAGTGATTAGTCATTTCATTATTGAAAGAAAAAATAGATGAGGCTATTATTCGTTTGCTTTTGCAGCGCAAAGTGCTTCGCCTTCTTACCAGCTTGATTTGGCCTTGACATGGAACCGAGCTGATATTGCTAGAACTGAGATCTTTACTAAAGACCAAAAGTGGAAGGTATGGGTGTAATCGTGCAAGTTTATATTGTTGTTGCATTACATTTTTGTACTTGACCAGGTGAGGGCCAAGAAATTACACTTGATAGAAAACCGAAAAGCACAGTGGGAGGCTTAGACACAAATGTAAGCTCGGTATGAAAATTCTTGTCTTAGCGGAGCTCCACGGAACTCCACGGCGGAGCCCCATAGCTAAGGAAATGTGGTACCGACCGTCCGTCCGCACCACAGGCATAACAATGCAAAATGACTCAATCAACAGGTATGGCAACCCAAATGCAACTCAACGTTTTAATTGGAACGAAATCACATGGCCGCCCCGACTTTTAGAAAGAAAAAAACAACAAAGTCGTGTCTTTTTCGGCGTTATTTTTTATGTTTACACTAACGTGGATAACAGAGAAAGAGCTAGAGCGAGTTATTGAAAACAACGGAGACGAATTTCGTAGAGAGAAAAATAGGAAAGTCAAAGCAGCGGTGAGAAAATGAGAAATGCTAGCGGCCAGCAAGGTGAAAATGAGCGGCGCTGAAAAATAAACGCGAACATGAACACAGGAAATAAAATATTGGGTAAACACATAAGACAATTCCTCCATAAAAATAATGTGTAACTAGGACGTTTGCCGTTTTAGTGGTACAAAACAGCCTTGTAGTGGTGCAAAACAACGGCAAGGGAAAGAGAAAAAGCGTGCTGCACGTGCAAATTTGCTTTTTGCTAATTAGAAGAAAAAGTGTGCTGCACGTGCAATTTGTTTTTTTGCTAATTGTCGTCTCCCTTCATCAGTATTATTAGCCAGAGCTTTGCTTTGGGCCCTGGCTAAATCTGTATATTATTGAAGGTTATTTTGTAATTGACAAGGACCGAAGGAATTTTAAAAAACGTTAGACTTGTCTCCTTGAAACTCAAAACACGAAAAATGCTAGTTGATCGTACAGCTAAAATAGAGTACTTTTTGCCCCAAATTTCGGTCAGTCAGAAATGACTTTTAATCAGTGCTGCGAAATGCTGATGATGGTTAGTTTTTTTGACGAGTCCAATCTGAATATCGAGAAGTAAGTTAATCCCTCTTTAGTTGATCCCCAGGAAGATGTAGAACATTTCTCTTGGTGGCGACAGTAACAGGGACAGGGGATGAAAGAGGACTCACGTCCTAACTGATATCACCCCCTTATTACCAAACCAGCCCATAAAAGGTTGTCCACACCGCCGGGGTCTACGCCCCCTACCACGGACTTAACAAACAATAGTGTGGTTTCTTTACGTCCCACAACAACCAGAACAGTAGAGGAGTGGAGAGACCAAGCCTACGAGTTTTCGTCGTTATCCGAGAAGACTACAACGTCTAACCATCTTTAGTTGCCAAAGGAGAGGGAGTAATTTTAAAACTCAGAGGTTTGAACCACACCCTGCGACCGAGCGGTTCGGCAGGCCGTCCCTTAGCTTATCCAGTTAAGGTAGTTAAGTTAACAGGGCGGCTGGGAAAAATTTAGCGCAGTAATATATTTCCTCCTATGTTGATAGCTCAACCGTAGGCCGAGGCGGATAACACCCTCCTCGATCTCCATAATTCCTCATATGATACGAAAGCCGAATTCAATAATTGTTTTATTATTCATTCAAAATAATCCCTAGTTTAAAAACATAGCTAAAACAAGCTTACCTGCATCAATGCTAAGTTTATCGTCGGTAGTTTACGTTTAGGTTTGTCCAGCTCCACAAATATTCTCCAAATAGCAGATGTCGCCCTCAGAGTTGTCTTCTTGCTTTTTTTGCTATGTTTTAGCCATTATTTCGCCTAGTTCCAGCTGTAGTTCTTACTCTTGAAACGAGTGAAGTGTCCGCCATTTTAGTTAAACAAAAACAACTCAATCTCGTCCCCAGGTCATCTCGGTTAACGGTACATTAACCTGTAGAAGGCATTTTTGACGTCATTTCCTCGTTAAACACAAACTTCATCCAAATTTGGTCATCAGTAACTAGTTATGGTGAATTATGCGTGTGCTTTTAGCCAATCAGAATTGGGGAAATATTTTGAATGAGTAATAAACAAAATTATTGCGCTCCTTCGAGAGCAAAATTTCGCAAATGCGAAATACTCTCGGTGACGTCTCCAATAGTGGCGTGTTATTTATCTTTAGTTACTAATTTGCATATAATGGCACTCGACAAGTTTGTTTTGCCAAATATTTGCTCCGAAAGCCGGACAAATTGTTAAATGCTAAAGATCCATCTTCAGACTAATTCACTAAAATGGAAGCCCAGTCTTTCAGCGTGTGGAATACAAATGACGTCCAGTTTTGATGGAACATAGTTTAATCATATCGATCGCTTAGTTAAACTAAGGTTGCATTCAGTAGTTTATCTTGACCATTTGCTTTGTGCTGGCTTATCCAACAGATGGAGACCTTGGAAGATAAGATGGAGGACGCTTTAATCAACAATCGTGTGGAATTTGTAGATCTTCTTTTAGAAAAAGGTGTCAGTATGAAGAAGTTCCTGACTACAGATCGGTTAAATAACCTTTTCGAGGCAGTGACCGTAAGTACAACACATGACGACGTTCATTAATTCCAAATCATTGCTGTTCAGACGTATCACTCTCCTGTTTTTACGTTACTTCTGGCCAGTGCTTATGTCAGTCGTACAGGGATGGGTTGGTGGTTGCCACTAATGGAAGTGGAATAGAGAAAACTTGGGAAGAGAAGCGTTTGAATCTGCTTTCGGAAACGCTCTAACACAACACTCCAATACAGCCGTATTATGCAATAGGTCATGAAGGAGAGTACTCAGTCCGTTCTCTTCAAATGCAAAACCCTTGGTTGTGCAGCCATCTCGTGAAGACATATTGAAACTGATATTATACACCTCCACAAATGACATAATTAGAAAAAATGCCCCTAAGAGCCTTGGACTCATAAACCTAGTCTAAACGGAAGATGCCACTTTTTCCTTAGAGGCGTGATCCACGGCCACTTGCCAGGAACCAGAGGCTAGATCTATTGCAGAAAATCATATCGAGCCACTAAACATTTCATTAGCTTGAGAAAGGGTAAAGGATCCTTCACTGTTGCTGCCATTCGGTTAACGGAAATAAGGACATAAGTTTTGACCAAGAGCATTTGTATTTTTTCACCCTCCCCTGCTGGAGTTGTTATACTAACGTCCCTTTCATTTCATCATGCTTTTATGTAAAGCTGCGACGGAGCCGCTGTCCGGTCGAGGAGCCATTACTCGTCTTAACTTATTAGGGACCTTACAAAACTAAGATGGCGACGGCGACAGCGACGGCAAGGTCAAAAAGCAATAGGTTTAGCATCAACTCTGCACGTGCATCACGCTTTTTTGTACATTTCTTTGCCGTCAAAGCACGACTACGACGTAAAAGGACCAAATTTTAAGTTGTTTTGAGGACAGGACAGGCAAGGCGATAAATTCTACCATCCCTTTCTGAACTCGGGGGCGGCCCCGTTTCTTCAGCTCCAACATAAATTCCCTTCTTTTAATTAACTGGGCGACTTGGGATAATCTTGAAATGGTTTGAAACTTATATGCGGAGTCTATTTTTCAGCGAGGTTTTCATGGACGTCGCCGTTGTCTGATCGTAAGGTCCCTTGTTTCACCGCTGTACCGTGGTCTTATCTTAAGGAGAGAAGACATGCTAGCAATTATAGAGCAACTCCCTAGCTATTAGCTCTAGCTTTGTCAGGAGGAGGACTATCCGCCTCACAAAGCTCAACAGAAACAACACTAAAACGGGCTTAAACAAATCAACCACAGAGTCGGTGGCTGAGTTACACGTTTAAAACATGTAGGGGAGTACTCTAAACAATCCACTTAAACAACCACTAGAGTCCTTCCGACTAAAATACCTTCCTTTCCAAATGTTAATTGAGTCAGGTTTAGTGAACATAAGTTAACCAAATACGGGAGAAATTACTAAATTTTATTTAAAAGTAGTAGTGGAGTAATTGAGCTCTTCTAATAATTGATCTCTAATAATTCCAAATAGTTTAACGTTTCGTTCTGACGCAGCAACACAGCCTCAGTAAAAATTAAACCCTCTATTATTTTAAACATTGAATTCTCTGAACATTCCAATCGTCTTTCTGTGTTTCCGCTCTAGAGGCAGGGATTACCATCGAGGGTCGTTCTTGAAGAACTCATTGGAAAAGACAAGGTAACAGTCTTAGTGTTTCAACATAGACCCCCAACATATATTTTAAGATTAACTCTGGCATTAACTAGTATAATAAACTGTCACTTGTATAAGACTGGAATGCTATTCGTTGCAGATTGACAAAGGCTTCAAATTTTTAGATGTAATAGAAGCCTTATGGCCACATTTATGGGGTACTCACCAGGGAGACGACAACATGTGTCTTGTGGTAGGAACTCAACTTCTGCAATGATTCGTTCAATAGACAATAAAATTCAATTCTCTAAATCTTAGTGCGAATAAAGTGTACGTAGGTTCTGTAATTGCATAAACTGTACAATAAAATTACAAAGAGGAAACAACGAATTCCAGTCAAAGTTATGAGCCTTTCTGTAAACTCCAGGTCATTATCATAAGGTTTTTCTCCCTTCTTTCGGCCATTAGGGAGCTTAAGCAACGACGAATTTGACGGGGAGTAAAATTTCGTCACGTCGTTTACAAAGTTTGATTGGTCAGTTAGCTTTTCTTCTCTTTCCAAATACAGTACTTGAGAACTATGAATATTCACGAGCACATGTTAGAGTTACATGTTTCAAGCCCTTATGAGTTTCTAGTTTCTCTTAGCTATCTAGAGCAGCACAGGATCCCCATCACTGTGAAACGAAACTAAAAGCACTACCCCCGACCCCGAGTGGGTGTTTTACTAACTCCCGAGAGAAAAGCCCCTAACCACTTCTCCCATAACCATCCCGTTACAACTAACTGCCCATGGCTCTCCAAGATGTCGAAATACTTGTGAAACTGTGCATGGAAAATCCCACGCCTCTTCCTTCATAGAGACGAAACACTACCCTCAAGAGTACAACGAGAAATAATTTCAATATTTCCCGACAAAGCCAACAAGGGAAAATCATTGTATGTTCTTTTAACCGTATATTCAGTCTAAATTAAAAAAGGGCTTCAATGTTTTGCCATTTTGTAAATCATTGATATGTACGGTTCAGTTTATGACAAAGTTCAAATGCTAGGATGCTTCTCAAATGAACCTTGTTTAATTTTCGAGTCTTCTAAGTTCTGTGGTAGAGAAGAAGGTAATTAATTCGCCTCTTTTTAGAGAAAACGCATAGAAGACGACCCTTACGAGGCATTGCTTCTGTGGTCCGTACTCAGCAACATGCAGCAAATGGCGCTTTTCATGTGGGAGCGAGGGGAAAAGAATCTGGCGCGTGCTCTCATAGCAGGAAAGGTGTACAAGCTGATGGCAAGGTTGACACTCCGCGATGACGCAAAGGCGGATGTCACTGACGAACTCACAGCGAATTTTGAGTAAGTGTTGCGAATATAACCTCGACATTTAGAGTCCGCTGATAACTTGTTTTACTGTATGGCTGAATCCTCCGAGGGAAAAATGAAGTGAATCCTGCGTTCCGATTAGCTACCCGAGCGTGGGTCATCTATAATAATAATAATAATAATAATAATAATAACAATAATAATTGAGGCAGGCTCTAATGTTTTCGATCTGTAAATCTGTGTCAACAAGGTCTAGCTGTCGTCTTCTGGATCTTGAAACTCTCAAGCATAGTATCGCAGAGCGTACTATGGCGAAAGAGACTAGTTCTTATCTAGGAAATTGCGGTTTAGTAACTTTCTCCCTTCTTATTTGCGATCAGCTCCGCAAGTCTGTTGTGGTACTTAACACACTCATCCACCTGTGGTCGTGACAACTAAAGGAGTGAACGTTCCCTGTTTGATCTTCATTACTTTTTCCGCATAATGCCTTTTCTTCTCGTTCTCATGCTTCTTGTAGATCTGCTTAGGAGTCAAGTCTCTGTAAGAGTCTGCATTAGGGTGACACACCCGAACATCGAAGAAAGCAAATCTCTGTCTCTCTCAAAAGCCTCGAGCATGAATATCCAAACGGGCATCAGGGGCTTTGTTAGCGCCATGATTTAATGTCTCCCCAGCGACCTCCCGAAGGACCGGCTCTACTTCCACATCATTACAGACCATCCTTAGCATCTCTGCTTCCAAGTCGCGCAGTTCGTTATGGCCCTGGATAACAAACCCACCGCGCTGACACACCATTGCGTGATCCACGCTAAATTGAACACCCCATGCGCAGGTCATGGGCGCGTCCGTTATTTCCCAGCCGTACCGTAACTTACTATGATGATAATAATAATAATAATAATAATAATAATAATAATAATAATAATAATAATAATAATAATAATAATAATAATAATATTTACCCTCGGCAGTATTTATAGCACTTATGCTACTGGGGTCGAGCAGATGACTGAAACAAATAATTCAAATTGAACTTAACAGGGTTAAGAATCCCTGGCCTGAGGCAAACCAGCTGGCTATTTACAAGCGTGGCCAAGGATTTGAACTCGGAACTACCGTGAACAAATCCAGCTGACGGTCAGGGCGGGACTTGAACTCGGGGCCTCTGAATTACAAGTCCAGCGCTCTAACCGTTCGGCCACTCTGCAAAATAATGCATACGTCTTAGATGCGTACACTGACCACATTTGTAAAGCATGGTATAGTGCTCTTATACGGTGACAGCCATATAAGCTTATCAAGACTCTAGATTTCCATTAATATTCAATTATTCAGTTTTTAATCAATGAAAAACAACAAGGTTTCGATTAAATTATCTTTGAAAACAGCGTGGTTATCCCAAATTTTATTTTTTTTCTTTTGTATGCGCTGTACTTATTCTTATATGATTACAGTCAAGTCAGGTCAAGTGCACCCCCCACAATTCCATTAATGAATATATTATTCGAAGGCTGAGTCGGTTGGCAGTTGCGGATTTCAGATTCATCTCTACATTCTTGCATGCGTAATGAGCCGTGAATTCACACGCGATTCAGTTACGAAATTTCTACCAGCTCAGTTTCACTGAATTTGATGTAAATGTCTTCTAAGAATTTTCATTCATTCAAAGATTTTCAATCTGACCTAATACAGACAAGTTCTCGTAAATTATTCACTGCTCATTACGCATACAGTAATTCCGATTTGAATTTGACACTAGTTACGGGAACTACTAACGGATTCATTTTTCAAATAACCAATTCATTAACAGAATCTTGGGGGTACGCTTGACCTGTCTTGACTGTAAGGTCTTCTTTTCACTTTGGAAGCAAATAACTATCTGCCTGCGGCTAAAAGTTTCCTAGTAACTAAGAGCTGCTTTTTATCTTGTCAGGGAGTTTAAGCGACTGTCTGTGGCCTTCTTAGATCAGTGCTTTCGAACTAATAAAGATCGCACCAAGCAATTGCTCATTTACAACTTGAAGAACTGGGGCGGGCAGAGCTGCCTATCACTCGCTTACGCCATCGAACACGAGGAATTTATGGCTCATGTTAGTTGCCAGGGTGTTCTCACCGAAATATGGACGGGATATTTGAGGACTTCACAGAATTCCAGCCTCAAGGTTAGAAATTTCCTTTTTACAACGTTCTTGACAGCGTTTAGAACGGCTCAAGGTGGATAAGCTTGTTGTGTTTTTACATAGAAGGGCTAATCGCTTGCGACGTAGCGAATACAACTTGAAATGTAGCCTTCCTTTTCGTTTGGACTAAATCAATACGGAGCTTTAGCAACGACGACGGTGACGGCAACGAGAACATAAAAAAAATCAATAATAAGCTTAGATAAGCAAACCAACAACACATGCATCATGCTTTTTGCACACTTCTTTGACGTCACTGCTCGACTATAACGTCATATCACCTTTGTCACGTTTTACTGAGGACGTATTAAGGACCTTACGATCCGACAACGGCGACGTCTATGAAAACGTCGCTGGAAAATAGACTTTGCATCCTTTCACTTTTTTGCCCGATTATTCCAAGAGGCTCACTTACTTAAAAGAAGGGAATTTAGGTTGGAGCTTAGGAGAAGGGGCCGCGCCCACGTTCTGACCCCGAGAAATTGTAGAATTTACCGCCTTGCCGTTCCCGTTCCCAAGTAAACTTAAAATTTGGTCATTTTACGTCTTAGTTATGCAGGAACTGCAAAGAAATGTACACTAAAAGCGTGATGCACGTGCAGAGATGTTGTTTTACTCATTAAACCAATTGCTTTTTTGACGTTCCCGTTGCCGTAGCCTGTGTACAGACGTCCCCCCTCCCTCAGAAAAAAATCGAGAGAAGAGAATTTTACATATTGAGCGGGTCCAAATAGACACGATTAAGTTTTAAAGAGCGCAAATTCATTTTTTAGTGACGTTTTCACTGCCGTCGTCGTCGTCGTTGCTTAAGGTCCCTATTAAAACACATGACGACAAATTTCTCTTTCCACTTTTAAACTTTGTTTGCCCCTAAGAATAATTCACCTACTTGAACATTTTTAGCGAGTTAGAATAATTGCAACAAAGTATGAAAACAGAGAAGTCCTTTAAACAGTGACGTTTTCGCTGCCGTCGCCGTCGTCGTTGCTAAAGCTTCCTAATTATTGTGGGAACGCCACGACAGCAGATACAAGTAGAACTTCTTTTCTGGTCTCTGTAGGCTGCATGAGTCCGCTCCTAAGTATTTTTTGCGTCTGTATTTTATCCCATTAGATCGTATTAGGGCTTCTGATTCCCACCACAGTACTTTCACTTGAGTTTCATCAACTACCGGAAAAACAAGAGAATCTTGGAACGGACAGTCCCATCTCCAGCTCAGACGTTCCTGAAAATGGAGGGAATGAAGGAAGTGAAAAAGGGTATGAGTGCAGAATCTCTCTTAAAACAATTCAAGCACTTTGCCTATTGATCGAGACGTGAATAATGTTGAGGTTGCTGTTGCTTAAGTAATGATCCAGGTAAGAAGGAAAGCAATTTCTATTGTTGTGGCGCAATACGCTTTCCTCACATAGAAATGTTTTCATTTTTACGCAGAGAGTGCATAAATCTACAAAAAGGCTGTTTACGAAAGAAAATGTATTTAAACTCCACTTTTAAAGGGTGTATTTTTGTGTTAAAACATTTCGACCAATCACAAGAGTTGCAAACAATGGCCAAGAAATGTTCACAATTTTACATGATCCGCACATACGATTTCTGTGTTACTTAGACTCAGACGAGATTTTGTTATAAGGAAGTTGGATAGAAAAGAAAGGATTGATGTACATGCTGCTTTGCGAAGATTTCGTAAAATTTGATGTTTAAACCAATCAGAACCTTAGTAGAGACAATAGTAAAGTTAGCACCTTTTTGCATTCCGACGTGTTCACTGCGTTTTGGTCCTTTCCTTCTTATCTGGACCATTACTTAATATTTGATTGGAGGAAGTTTGTGAAATTATGGGATTTGTCAAGATATTCTGAAAGAACAACATCTAAGAGGCCTCCTTGCCAAAAACTAGCATTTCGGGGCATATTGTTTCTGAGATATTAGCCCAGTGATGCTCCAATGACTCCATACAAATCCTTCTAAATTTGACTCAGTTTGCCACACTAGGAACCGAGTCAAACTTAGAAGGATTTGTATGGAGTCATCGGAGCATCACTGGGCTAATATCTCCGAAACAATATGCCCCGAAATGTTAGTTTTTGGCAAGTAGGCCTCTTAGATCTTGTTCTTTCAGAATA